>JASANC010001294.1:0-28160 GCA_030248135.1 Theristus sp. LFF4_11 | reverse complement strand
CAGAAGG
This sequence comes from Theristus sp. LFF4_11, assembly GCA_030248135.1. Classification (NCBI taxonomy): domain Eukaryota; kingdom Metazoa; phylum Nematoda; class Chromadorea; order Monhysterida; family Xyalidae; genus Theristus; species Theristus sp. LFF4_11. The sequence continues at coordinate 28,153 of JASANC010001294.1, read as the reverse complement.
ACGAGTGCACACTTTAAGAGGCATTCATGAAGCAGTATTCAGTGACCGCGCAGCTATGCTTTAACACAGCTACAGTACGGCCGAATAAATGAGGCAGTCCATCAAGGCGGGATCAGTCGCTGACTAGGAGTTGTCTTTTTCAAAAATGCCAACATAATTCCCAATCATGTGTGCAAGGGAGAAAGAATGCATAGAATAACGCGGATAATCCATTAGTTTAAAAAAACTAGTCAAATTTGGCACACAATGTGGTTTCTGAACGTCGTTTTTCTTTCATTCAAATTTCGCGCGCTCCTTGAACCCTGAAAAAAGCTGCCATGTTTAATCGGCCATACCGTACGCGTCACTAACTACTGCTTCATGAATGCGCCTTCAGTTATTTACTCCAAACTTTCACCAATACTCAAAGTCACGTACGTACATGACAGACAACCCGCATCCGAACTTTGTACGTTGTCTAGTTTCGTGCCAGTCGCATTTCGCACGTGATCACGCTTTGTGGGATGAGGCAGCGACCAATTTACATTTATCCGGACACCGCTTTACTTCGCTTTGACACACGAATAAGAGCAAACTGAAAGCGTGCACATACGTGGGAGGTATATCAACGTACAATGTTTACAAGCAGAGCATGTTCGGCTAATATCAAAATGAGCATAGTGGAATGAGACGCGTCTGGCGGCTGTGACTGCGGTTCAATGAAAATAAAACGAACTCGCTAAACCGTGCCAGTCTGATTGTGCACAAGCCGGCTTGATGGTTCGTTCGTGCAACTACAACCAACCACAACGCAATGCCACGAAGCAGTTTAACTGCAGATTGAAATCACTTTTTTTCGCTGTTGTACGTTGTTTGGTCTTGACACGCCGCGAAATTTTCGCATGTTTATATCATACGTCTTTCTAATTCGGTGTAGCTCAACAACGAAGAGTAAACAGCGGAAACGCGGGAGCGAGTGTCATAAAATGTCAGTAATTTCACACACGCGATTGAAAAAATGGGCTTTTTGTTTCAGTTGTATTTCACTCGGAATATTCTTAGTTGAACCAAATTTATTGCATGAACACAGTTTTCTGTTTTCCAGAGTAAATTTGAAGTGCATAAAAGGTAACAATAAGTATCGACATCGTTTTATGGCACATTTCCTGTCAGCGTATTCACATTTTTTGCACAACAAATGCAACAACTACGTCAAAAAATGCAGAAATTTTATGTTTTGTTAGCAAACAAAAACGCGATTTCATGGAAAGTGGCACAACAAAAGAGCACAATAATGAATAAACCAGTGTCGCATGGGCATGACGCAGTATGCCATTGAATTATGTATTTTTTCGTCTTTCTGCGGTTTTTTCATCAGTAATAAAAATGTTTGTAAAGTGCCCGCAGCAAAGCAATCACTGTTCGCTTATATGTATTGAGGTGTTGCCGAATGTTGTCGTTTTGGAAGCAAAAAACTGTCGTTTTGGAAGCAAAAAACTACAAAGTCAAAAATGCATGTGCGAATTTTCACAGCCGTTTGGCCGCTCTTGTCAGCAGCTGCCTTGATCAGAGGCTCGGAAGCGGGAAGTTTGTCGAATCTGGATCTGGTTAACTTTCGGATGTTTTTTATGGTGTTTCGAATGAACTTTGCGCAAAATTGCAGATGGTCGAGTGTTGCTTGGCCAGCATAACAGCACGCTGTACAAACTGTACGACGACTGTATCGGGCCAACGTCCACTTATAATCGGCACATTCGTCCGACCGTGAATGCGGATCGGCCGATTCTGCTCGAGACGGAAATGTTCATCCATGGACTGCTTGTTGTGGTCGGTTGAAGTTTGACGGGACTTTTTTTGGATTGCTGGTTTCTGCCACAGTTCTATCATCCTAAAATTTGATTGAAACTCTTCCCAGCAAGCAAAGTCGAACGTCATCCGGGTGTCCGGCATGATTGAAGTGGTGCGAGTTTTTGTTTTGTGTTTTTTTGTATAGGTTTTTTGTTAGTTTATGTTTTTTTTGTTTTGGTCCAGAGACTCAATGCGCGCATAGATACCGTATTACCCCCATTAAACCCCCCCCCCCCACCATTAATCCCCCCCCCCCCACCAATAAACCCCCACCCCCCGACCAGTTTCCGAATAATCCCCCCCCACAAATAATCCCCCATGGGGGATTATTGGAGACCTGTTTGAAACACATACCCAGCGAATTCAGTGGCTGGTTGCAGTGAAAATGATGAAATTGTGCTACCAAAGGCCCCAAATGGGTGAGTTAATAGTAATTTCATTACAAAAGGCTGTTATAAAAGGAAATTTCTATGTAGAGTAGAAGTTTCTGCGACTTTCTTGCCTGCCATGCAATGTATTTTTGCTATTTTTCAACAAACCCCCACCCCTAGAATTTTTTGTAAAATAAACCCCCCCCCACCAATAATCCCCCCCCCCCCCCACCAATAAACCCCCACCCCTAAAAGTCGCTGACGTATTAATCCCCCATGGGGGTTTATTGGGGGTAATACGGTAGGTAAACAGTTTCATGCATGAAGCGGCAATTCAAAAGTTGGCAAAGTGATCCGAGTCCCCTGAATAGGGTCGAGTCACTTAGGCAACTTTGAATTGCCACATACAGATTGAAACTAGTTTTCTTTCTATGTCTGCACACGCATTCATCGCAGAATTGAAAAAATTGATAATATATTGACGAAATTGCAAGTATTGGCACGACGAACTGCTGACGTGGCAACCGCAGTCGTACGATGGCATCGAGAAGCTGTATCTTCCGGCCGATAAAATCTGGATTCCGAGCATTACACCGTTTGACAGGTGAGTTTTATAAAACAAAAGAGCTACAGTATGGTGTAGATATTGTATGTACTGTATGTTGTACTGTATGTAGACACTATGCTGTACTGTACCGAATTCCCGTCAAATACAAAAAAAACCTGGATTAAAATTTCCGTTCAAGAAAAAATGCCTGGAATTTCCACACAAGACAAACAAGTTGGATTGGATTTGAATTCCCCGGCAAAACAGAAAAGGAACTAAGTTAGATGGAATTTTTGAGGAACGCAAAAAGAGCTGTAATTGCAACTTCCAATCCAAAAAAGCCTTTACACCACTGTAACACAACGTCTTATGCAGCAGCGATACAACAGAACCGTTTCCGGCGACTGGTTACGCCGACGTTGAGCATACCGGTCATATCGAGTACCGTATCCCGTTCGTGTTCAACAATCTCTGCTCGATCAACGTTCGCTATTTCCCGTGGGATCGCCAAGAATGCGACATGCGGTTAGCCCTCCTGGTCGGATGTATTTTACGTCGATCACAGCGGAATGATCCGTTTTTCAATCAGTTCAACAATGTTTTTGATACTCTCAGATGGAAAACAACTTTCAAAGCTTTAGCAAAATCTAGCCCATTCTCAGGGCTGACCGTTTTTTTTTGTTTCTCTTTTTCGATTCGGCACCTGGAGTCGCTACGATTCGGCGAATGTTCGTTTCGCCAAGTCGCGCGGCGTCGAGGTGGACGAAGTTTTTATCGACCAAGAATGGCTGCTGAAATCCGCCGAATGTCGAGTGAACGAGCTACCAATTCCAGACCACCCGGAAGAAGGAAACTTTACGTTTTTGAAGTAATAAACATGATTAAAAGATCATGCGGATGCGCGAGCGAGCGTAGCGAGCGGAGAGCGCATCACGCATAATATGAGCCGTTATCCCCTCGCGCGCTTTTTTCAAATTTGCTCGCTGCGTCCAGCGAGCATAGTATAAGCCACAAACTTGGTTCCGTGCACACGAAACGAACACCCAAAGTTGTGCTTGGAGCCGCGAAAAAATTTTTATCCGACTACTTTTCATACGCTGTAGACACGAAAAACCTATTCTGAAAACAGTGTTACTTCTTTCCCTTTGTCCTTTTTTTTTCAGCTATGTAATCAACATGTGTTCGCCCTTTCAATTTTTGCCTGCGACACTTTCACAGTCGAACAAAAATGTTCCCTGGGGTAATTCCATCCGGAGATTTTGAAAATTGGTGGGTTAGTTTTCTTACGTGAGCAACTCTAGATGCTGAATCGTGACGATTTCGGGCGAATCGGCCGTGGAAATTGGCGAAATCGGTCCAGAAACGAAAAACAAGAAAAGGGTGTTTTCCAGGGTAATTCAATGCGCTGATCACGGATTTTGGGTTAGTTTTCTTACGTGAGCAACTCTAGATACTGAATCGTGACGATTTCGGGCGAATCGGCCGTGGAAATTGGCGAAATCGGTCCAGAAACGAAAAACAAGAAAAGGGTGTTTTCCAGGGTAATTCAATGCGCTGATCACGGATTTTGGGTTAGTTTTCTTACGTTGAAGTGTGCACCCCTGGTGTAATGGATCTCTCGCACTAAGGACGTTTGATCTCCACGCTCCAAGTCCCCGGCCTCGAGCGCCGATGTGGGGATCTGCACGCTCGGCTGCGCTGTCGAGACTGAGTTAAAGGAAATTAGCAAGTTAATTATTCAAGGTTTGATTGTCAAAGTGCGTTGCGTGTTGTGTTTGTGTCTCAACTGTTAATCCGCAATTCTCTCTCTTTTCTCTTCTCTTCTTTTATTCGTCGTTAGCCACTCACACACAATAAAACGGTCTGAGTTACCGAAGCAGAAGATAGCACAAAGACAGTAGTAAGACGGAAATAGCAGAGTTAGCAGAGTGGCCCAGAACAGAACAGAAACAACGCCTTTATGCGCAACCGTAACCAATGGTAAGAAAGTAGGTGACCACTTAATAAAAGAGTAGCCAAGCCATTCGCAAGTGCTCCACAACACGCCCCATCAACCACACAGTTCACAGTAGCCGAGATTGTGTTGAGGTTATAATAGGACATTACAGTATCCCCCTCCTATTCGGAGTGCCCTCACGACGATCTCAACCACCGGCTCCCCATGCAGCAGAACTGCGCATCGCTTCAACCTGCAAACGCATCTCCACTTGCTTAACACCGTACAATCGCACATCAACAAATGACAATTGAGAAACACAACACTTCGCACATACACACGCAACCCAAATAAAGACTCAAAACGTTAGCGATCATGAAAACCAAAAAGCACAAAAACACGAATCATAAAAATAAACACAGCTCTTTTCCATTGAATTCCTGAAATAAAACAACATGACTGTTATCACAAAATTAGCGACTCCACTTCAATTGACTTTACTATTTATAGCCCCTGCCGAGAAAAGAACCCAATTACTAGAAACGCCTGCACCTGGGGCTTCCACTGAACAACCAAACAAAAAGGAAAACACAACTTTTACAAAACCGTCTGTGGCGCTCGACAAACGACCTGCGCCATGAAATTAACAAAACCAAGCAAAACAAACAAACTGACAAAAATTCAAAAGCAAAAATCATCCCCCTCCTATTTTAACGACGACATCCAAATAATGACCAAACTTCAAAACTGATTAACACCAAAAATCGCAAAACAAAGGATACACAGTAAACTCCTAAAAAGGACCACCAAAAACCTGAAAAACATCGAAACTTGACAAAATAAAATCTGGCAATCAACTAAAACTTCTAAACTTCTTCCAAACAATGATTTCAATAAATAAGAGCCAAACAAATGAATTTCTACCAGATTAGCAGCAATAATTCCAAAAATACGAAATCACGAAAATACAAAAACACGACATTTTTGAAACAACAACTGGGCCACTCTAAACAAACGTTACAAACAACTGAAACACGGCAACTCTCAAAACCAGACTGAACCAAACTACACCGAAGAACCAAACCAAACTAGAATCGAATAACCGGAAATATTTTACTATTACTCAAATGGCTAAGACCAAACCAACCAACAGATCACAACATCAGCCGCCAAATCCACTACTGCTTCCGCCGTTCGCATTCCACCCGCCATTGATCTTCCAACTGTTCCTGCATCTCGATCACGCCATTCCGGTACGCATCGAAGCCTTGCCGACGACGCTTGATCCATTCATCTCGCTCCTCCGTCGACATCGCATCTACTTGTTCTTCCGTTCGACGCTCATCGGCCCATGCGCACAAGAATCTCGCTGCCTTCGACGCAACGTGCTCCAGCAGCCAGCAATCCTTCTCCTCGTGATTTCGATGATAGCACAGCAAACATGGTTTCTCGAACAGCAGTGCTCCTCCATGAGCTTTGTCCTCCTGATGTTCACGGAATTCCTCGTCCGCTGTCTTCCACTCCGCGCTGCTTGTTCCATCCGTCGACGATTCGCTCTCCGTTGTCGCTGCGACATTCATTTCACGCGCAATCTTGATGCCCAAAGCCTCCATGCTCCCGGCATCCATGCTCGATGCTTTCATTTCTTCCACCTGCGCGCTCTGATCGCAGAATTCCTTCGCATCAACCACCGCAGCTTCGTCAGGCCTTGGAAATAACGTACTCGAGATCTGATCCAACAGAGCATGCACGCGGTCCAAATAGCGTCGCGAAATCGTAACCTTCCGCTGCACCTCAGACACATCGTGTTCGTCCCACTCCTCCGGTTCTTCGTCCCACATCTCGAACTGCAGCTGCCTTTCCAAAACTACTCCACCATTGCGAGCAATTCTGTAATTGGTAAGATATTCACGGCAGATCGGCACTCGCACTGTCGTCATCGTCCGGAAGCGCTGCTCGCCAAAATACTCCTCCGCCGACAAGAACGTATCGCACTCTGATGGTGACAACTGTCCATTGTGCTCCTTCAGATGCCAACGACACCATTTGAGCACTCGCTTGTTGCACTGATCAAGTCGCCACCACATCGTAACATTCTTATCGTCTCCCGGACGCGGAAACATCGGACCTCGACGAGCGTACGCCACGGCATGTTCAACGGTCTCACGCATGTCCGCCGTAACCTTCTGAGGCACTTGTGTCCACCGATAATCTGGCAGATATTTGTCAGCACGCACTGGACCCACATTCAGCTTTCCGTCACGCAAGCGAGTCAACGTTCGGAAGCACACGTGCGAATGCGTCCGAAACGGCTCACTCTCGTTTTCCGGCACCATCGGGTCTGGGTACTGCAACCAATCGCCCGAATCATCCGTCGTGTATGCCCATTCGCTCTCTTCTCCATACGGCATCGTTTCAATCGGAATCTGCGGAAACACGCCAAGCACACCATGCGCGTAGAAAATCCTGGGACGCTCGTCATCCTCGTTCTGCACTTTGCACCAAAACGTGCCCATCGCCACTCGATAGCCCTGCGATTCGAAAAATGGTGACACTCGCTGCAACCGTCGGAATCGGCAATCACTCGCTTTGTGACCACGATGTCGACAGATCGGACACGCTTTAAACCACCACCACGCCGTACTGCCGCTCTCGTCGTCACCTTCATCCTGCTCCACTCCGACCAGCTCCTCGGACCCTCCATGGCCTTCCTTTGCTGCGTTTCCCTCTCTCGTCGATTTTAGGGACCCTCCATGGTCATTCGCTGCTGCCGTCAACGTCTCTCCACCATCGTTCTGCACTCGCTCTCGCAAGTTGCCATTTTTCGTCTCCTTCGATCGAATCTGCAGCGTCTGCGACTCCACTGTGCCTCCTTTCGCTTCATCACGTTCCTGCAACGACACAATAACGTTCCATTTATCTCGCAGAAGTTATCAGTCCATCAGCTTTCTTCTTTACACCACTATTGCTGCATTTTTACTATTGCAACCACTGTTGCATCCATTTGTTGTATTCAACTGTTGTATTCATTTCCATTGTATTGTTGTAGATTTACGACTGCAGTTGCATGGCATCCATCCTCCCTCCAAATGATGTCGACCCTTGACATCACACGCAGCTCTTCATGCAACTGCAGTTTTGACGAAAAAAACAAGACGTCCATCATTCCAACGTTCCTTTGAAGTCGGCTGCCCTCCATGGCCAAGCGTTCGCACTCACTGCATCGCTTCTCGTTTCATCCGACTGCGCCATTTCACACGACGGAACATTCGCCGACTGCGTTCTGCTCTCTGACGCTGCAGCGGTCTCCGATTCTCGGTTAATCGGCGCTTCGGGTCGCCGGTGCTCGTCAGCTCCTGTGGCATCGTCCGTGTTGTCTGTGACAACAAGACAATTCAACTTTGCCCATCGCATCATCGTCTTTTGTTGGGGCGGAGTGTCAGTAGCGTCTCCCGGCGCTGAGGTTTCTCCAGAACCGCCTCGAGGTCTTACGCCGGTGGCTGATCTGACTTGCGCAAACCCAGGCTCCATGCACTGAGCGGTGTACACCTACTCCTGTCAACCCACTTCATGAGATGCGACATCTGTTCTCGGGCTCGAAACTGACGTTTTTTTGCACTCAGCTTTTCATTCTGCCGATCTTTTAAGCTGCATCACAGATGGCCAGTCTGCTTGCGCTCAACCCTCTCTCAGAGGCCATTCCGCAATCCGTCCAAAAGCCCGCAGCCGAACACACTGACCATCGCTTCGAGGCGGCGTCCACTGACTTCGTTTTCCGGTGTCGTATTTCTGCGACATGACAACTTCAGTTCGCTGCCCAATAGCCGTCGGATCCTTCAGCTTTTTATCTGCGCCGTCGCTGCTCGTTCGTTCAACCAATCTCCAACGGCGCTCCGCGCTTGGCCTTTCGGATTTCACTTGCGTCACCCTCAGAATGATTCCGTTATCCAAGGAATTCGATTCTGGAACAGAAAAGAGCAGATGAAACCGTGTAGCAGCTGATCGTCATACAGAACAAAGCGATGGACGTAAATCAAACTGTAGGGTCGTATTGAGGCCAAAAAGAAACAAAACGCTGACGTCGCAGATCTTTTGCTGACAACTTCTTCTGAAAATGCAACCAAGCATCGTCACAACGCAATAAGCTGATCCAGGTGTCTCAGTCGCTCCAAACGATTCTATTCCCTCTTTACTGCTGCTGTTGATTTCCGCCGCCAACTATCCAGAAGTTGGTAAAACGACATGGAACTCGGTAGCTACTGGATATACCGACTATCCAAGCCCAGTCAAACAAAACGATTGTGTTGAAACAACAAAACGGCGTCCATTAGCAGCATTTTCATTGACAGCAACGACGAAAACGACTCGCAGCTAATCCTCCTTGGAACACAGCAGAACCGCATCATTCAGTCATCGCCCACTCAGAAGCACTTTACAGCAGAAGAAAATTCTCGCGGCTTTGTTGTTAACTGATGATAATAACGAAACTGATGCTTCACTGCGAAACGTTGCCAAACAGACGTGCTCATCGACACTGGCCCTCCATGGCCTTCGTTTCTCCAGCGACAACATCATTTGTAAACGAAATCCGGTGAAAACAAAACTGTCGTTGCAGATGAAACTGTTGAACTATGAAGATTTGCCAAATTCGCTGATCTGTTGAATTGTATTTTTGAAGCTGTTGAACCACGTTGATTTGAAACTGTAGAATCCTCCAATAAAATCGTACTCTGTTGAACCGTTGCACCATAAACAAAATTCCATTGCTCCTCCATGAGCTTTTCGATTGTTTCACTGTTGCAAATCCAGGAAAAAGACATGGTACTTGGCAGTCACCGGTTATACCCACTAACCAAGCCCAGTCAAACACAAAATTGATGCTGTAGCACTGTTGCATTGTTGACTGTAGAACCATTGATTGTTGAACTGTTGCACTGTTGATCTGTTGCACTGTTGCTTTGCGTAGAACTGTTGCCAAACTGTTGAACTGATGCAGGTGATCCATTGAACAAACTGTTGCCATCTCTTTAACGTCTGGTCTCTTCAGTTGCCGCGTTCATGTTAACAAACAAGGTTATGCCACTCTCGTAAACCATCGTTAGTAGCCCACCGTCGCTCCACCATCAGTCAGAAACACGCACAGCCATCCACCGGTCCTTTCTGCTTCCTCGAGCGTTCCTTGACTGATGGCTCCATCATTTTCGGTTCCTCTTTCGTTCGTTTCCACGGTCGATTCGTGTCATCACATCCACCACTGCGTTGCCGCGTCTCCACCGTTTCGCATTCGGACTGCTCGCTTCCACTTCCGTCGAAAACGAGTTTCCTTTGCAGCAACACGACGCCAGAACAGATCACGGCTGGCGGTGGTGATGGCTGGACTTCAACCGTCGCTCCCGTGTCGGTCACGTAGAAGACGGGCTCTTTCTCCATCGGCCGTCGTTTCCGTTGTCGCAGGTCTCTCTTCGGTGTCTCCATTATTGTTGGTGGCCGCGAATCTTGATCTTTATTCCACTTCGCTACGTCCTCCATGACGTCAAACCACCAATACATCTTCAACACTTTGTCTCTTTCGTGGATCGTGTCACATCGCTGCAACAACTCCACTCCTTTTGTTCTGGACAGCACTAATAATTCTCGTCGTCCTTTCATTGTCCAGTAGTGCAGCAAACCACCCATCAGGAAGCAGCTGTCCATTCCGGTCTTCCATCTGAAGTTTCGTTTGCCGCCTCGTCCTCGTCTCTGGATCCTTCTCGTCAGGTACTGTCGCAGTCGCAACACTGTCACGCTCTTCCGCTGACTTTCGATCACTTCAGTCAGCGACAGCTGCAACTGCTTTTCACTGTTCCTCATCTTCTCGCCAGACGCCGACACAACACCGACCATCGCATCGTCATTCTGGCTGAAGTCCGTTTCGTCAGATGTTATCGTTCGTTTCTCGTCAGCATCGGTCACTGGACAGCAATCGTGTGTGCCTGTACCTTCGCTCTTCATGTAACCCGGCGTCTTGGTGCCACTTTGCTGTTCTTGCGGTCGCGACGATTCCTCGAGCAACATTCGCCAATCGTGATCCTCCATGATCTTTAGATGACAAGACTCCATTTCCTTCTTTGCTTGTGCATCCATTTCCTCCAACATGTCCTCGAAGTTTCGTGCGTTCAGACTAGCTACCTCGACTAGCTCGCGTTTTACGGGTTCTGGCAACCGAAATCCGTTTTCCTCGTCGTTCAGAAACGCCACTTTCGGTCGCACGCTCGCCAGGTACAGCAACCAGTCGTTCACGTCCACAACTCCCAGCAATCGTTGCACCATAACCTCCTTCAGTTGTTCTTCACTCAACACCAGTGTCACATCCCTTCCTTGCAGCTTCTCACGCCGCGACTCCAATCCCCATCGAACGGCAACACACTTCTGCTCCCACCGATCCATGTCCACTTCGTTTGTTGTCAATGGTCGTGAGAAGGTGTCCGTCACATGCCCTCCATGGCCATCGAACTGTTGCAACGTGACCGACACTTCGTTCTCCTCCACGGACACTGTCATCACATACGGCTCCATCGTGCTGTCACAGCTTGATGTTTCGCTGCGGTCCACCATCTCTTCCGTTCGTTCCTCGTCAACTTGCCCGCAAACATCCTCAGCGAATTCTGGAGTCGCGTAGCGATGCATCGGAAATCGTTCCGCCGACGTCATCCATTGATCTTCGTCCTCGATTGCTAGACGATCTTTGATCTCCTTTGTCATTGCTGGATCCAACTCGACTCCAACGCGGTCCTCCATGACCTCGCTTTTGTCTAGCTCAGCCACCAGACTCATCTGCTCAATCCAACGAGCTAGTTGCTCCAGCACTTCCAGATGACGTTCGTATGTTGTTGTTGAAACGATGAACTGATGATCGCCAACTGTTACTTCGTCCTTCGCATCACTCATCATCCACTCCATCATTCGCGCCAGCTGTCCATCGTCGTTCCTCAATATCGCCGTCCGCTTCGTGGGCTGCTTTGTGTTGTTAAACATGGCCGATGCAGACACGTCCCTCAACCGAAGCACCGATCGAAACCTCTTTCCGTCAATCTCTAGATCTTCATCGCTCGACGTCTCCGTCACCCATCCATCACTTGTTGACTCGATGTCACTCTGCGGGTGCTTCGACGCTTCGCATCCATGCACAGTCTCGTTAAACTCGTCCTTCGGCACAGATGTTTCCTCGTTGACGGCTGGCTCCGATGGTTCATCACATTCGTTCACAGACAGCGCTGTACGACGTTCGCTCAAAGACAGCTCTCCACTGTGTGCAGGCAGTTTCGGACACGATCTTTCATCCAGCTGCTCTTCCGCTGTTGATGGTTCCGCTTCTCCATTCCTTGCCGCATGTCCTTCTGATCTACGATCTTGCTTCACATCAACTGTAGTGCTCCGATTCGCGCTGTGAGCTTCGGCACCTCCATGTGCACCTTTCTCTTTAAGCGACACTTCGTTCGTTGCGTCACACTGCGTTGCGCTGCAATTCAAACTCGTCGACGGCCACACGTCGGTTTCATTCATCAGCGGTTCGATCAGTCCATTGTCCATTCGGGTCCGTTGACTTCCAGACTGTTGAGGCACTGAAGCATCCACTTGTTGTTGCCGTGGCTCTTGAACTTCATCGATCTCCTCGGCTGTCACTGCTATTTCGGTAGACTTCGTAGCCGCAGCTTCTTCGTCAACCGTGCCGTCGATCTCACCATGCGCACAACCACCGATCTTGTCCTTCGTCAACGCTTCTCGCTGCCAGTTGTTCTTCTCAAACCACTGTCGGCACTTCGTTGTCGTGCTGAAATCCTCGTGTTGATTGTGGATCCATCGTTGACGATCACCATCTCCCTTCTCCGTCAACGCTGGTTCTTCTGGAAGTCCAGGCATCTCTGCCTTCGACCATGATCTTTGTTCCACTTCGTCATTCGTCCTCTCATCCAGCAACCATTGGATCTCGCTGACACAATCCTGCACCGACAGCTGTTCGTTGTTCTCCTTCAGTTGTTGTTTCATCCACTCTGGCAAGCCGTTGATCATGTGCGCCACTATCTCATCTCCCACTGATGTTCGATTCAGCATCTTAGCAGCAACTCGACCAAAGAAGTGCACCGCCACTTCATTCCGCCTCATCCTCAACTGTTCGTCCGCCACGTTCCACTTTCTCCGTCGAGCATCTGGACCATCGCTCCACTGACTCGCCACCTCCATGTGTTTGTCAGTTTGTGCACATCGACTCGTCATCATTTCCCGTTGCGCCTGTCGCTTTGTTTCCTTCTTTTTGTTTGTGCACATTATCGAACAAGGTGACTCACTGCACAGCTCCATGTCACGAACACTGCACTGATGTCCCTTGGTCATTGTCACAGTCGTCTGTGGTCCACAACCACTCAGCTCCACACTCCAATCGTTCGTTCTGATGTTGTGTCCGTTTTCTCCTTCGATCTGCGTTCTCGCTCCGCAGTCCACAACAGCCGCTGTTCGACTCGCTCCGGTTATCGTCCACTCCAATCGAACACACTCCATTGTCGTCCACAGCTTCGATCGAAATCAAAAATCGAATCGACAACTAGCACCACAATCTCACGTCACTGCTGCTGTTTACTTCGTTACCGCTTCGCTCAGTTCGCTTCAGTCCAACCGCAACACCACTCGATCGAATCAATCCAAATCGGTTGTGACTTTGATCGAACAGAAGTCGAATCGATTGATGCTTCGATTGATCAGACGTCGAACCGACGCTTCGATCGTAACAGCGGTCGTATCGATCGTTCCGGAGATCACTGATGCTTTGATCGATCTGATGTCGAATCGATCTGATCGCTCTCCCTGCAGACCCTCTCGCTCTTTTGGTGCAGACGTTCACAACACAACCGAACCAAACAGCAGCCGTCGCAACACACAGCGATCCACTCAAACACTTCGATCGTTTCGACGTTGCACCAATCACTGCAGATCCGCAGATCGTCTGTTGCTTCGATCGTGCAGAAGTCGAATCGATCACTGAAGTCGCGGCGCAGATCACGGACACTCGACACGCTTCGATCTTTCGCGGAAAAACAACCACCGTCTCACTCACTGTCGTCGTTGGGTGTCTTTTTAGGGTTCACACCCTCACAACCGTCCAGCTTTTGTGCGAACAATCGACGATCACACTAGCAGCACGCACACAATCGATCACTTCAGCAAACGTTCGTCGTTTCACACACAGCTGATCCTCCAGTCGATTGCTGCTTTGATCGAACTGAAGTAGCGCTGCAGATCACTGAAGGTCCACTTGTCACTGCTGCTTCGATCGAACTGATGTTGAATCGATCTTTCCACGGACGCTTCGATCGATTGATGTCGTATCGATGTTTCCAAAATCAATCGTCGCTTTGATCGAACTGATGTCGATTCGATCACTGAAGCTATCGTTGTCGTCGTCGTTCAAACACACAAGGTCGGATCGTCGTCACACACAATTGTCGTGGTTGGGTGTTCACTTGGATTCTCGGCACAACAAACAAACAAAACGAAGCAAAAATTCGATTAAAAAAACCAGCTAAAGTGAAACACACGCCGAGAAATCCAAAAACTCACTGCACCCAACTCACTATTCTTTTACTCCAGTAAGGCGTCCAACTCCACTCTAGCTGCGGTCCTCCATGACCTCGAGCAGCGCCGGAAGAACACAGATGATTTGAACTCCGCTCCACTCTAGCTGCGGTCCTCCATGACCATTCGAGCAGCGCTGGAATTCCAAATTGTAGAGTCGTCCCTCTCGACGGATGCTCCAAGATCTCGACTCGCTCCTTTCTCCTTTTTCGGCCGACGTTCCAATCCTGATGCTTCGATTGTTCAGAAGTTGATTACAGGAGCACCAAGCTAACCGCGGTCCTCCATGACCATTCGGGCGGCGCAAGAGCTCAACTGTGCGGACGCTCCAAAGTCTCGACTCGCTCCTATCCTGTCCAGCCGGCGTTCGATCGGCGGGACCTCCACTGAAGTGTGCACCCCTGGTGTAATGGATCTCTCGCACTAAGGACGTTTGACCTCCACGCTCCAAGTCCCCGGCCTCGAGCGCCGATGTGGGGATCTGCACGCTCGGCTGCGCTGTCGAGACTGAGTTAAAGGAAATTAGCAAGTTAATTATTCAAGGTTTGATTGTCAAAGTGCGTTGCGTGTTGTGTTTGTGTCTCAACTGTTAATCCGCAATTCTCTCTCTTTTCTCTTCTCTTCTTTTATTCGTCGTTAGCCACTCACACACAATAAAACGGTCTGAGTTACCGAAGCAGAAGATAGCACAAAGACAGTAGTAAGACGGAAATAGCAGAGTTAGCAGAGTGGCCCAGAACAGAACAGAAACAACGCCTTTATGCGCAACCGTAACCAATGGTAAGAAAGTAGGTGACCACTTAATAAAAGAGTAGCCAAGCCATTCGCAAGTGCTCCACAACACGCCCCATCAACCACACAGTTCACAGTAGCCGAGATTGTGTTGAGGTTATAATAGGACATTACAGCCATTTTCTAGCATTTAGCGACCTCTAAAACCACTAAAATGATGATCAGACTTTAGATCGCTGACACTGGTTTGCACAAAGTGTATCGCAGAGGCATTGGGAACGCAAGGTCTCCTTCTGTGGCAATGACTCACCGGTTTATCCTGTCACAAGAGTTTGGTAAAAAGGGTGAAAATCAACGGAAGACAACACTTTTTGCACTGGTGCTGCTGTATGCACAGCGGTGCGTACGTTAGCAACAACGATAAAGCTACATGCAGCAATGTTTTGCAATCTCTGATGTTTCTGTTTTTTTTTGCACAGAATTTACAGTATAGCCGATTAAACATGGCAGCTTTTTTCAGGGTGCAAGGAGCGCGCGAATTTTGAATGAAAGAAAAAGAAGTTCAGAAACCAAATTGTATGCCAAATTTGACGCGTTTTTTTTAAACTAATGGTTTATCCGTATTATTCTGTTCATTCTTTCTCCCTTGCACACATGATTGGAAATTATGTTGGCATTTTTGAAAAAGACAACTCCTAGTCAGCGACTAATCCCGCCTTGATGGACTGCCTCATTTATTCGGCCATGCTGTTCAGAAAGAAAAATATCTAGATAACTTCAAAGTTTTTACGCTTTTCAGCAAGCTTTTAAACAACAAGCGCGGCGCAAAAATATGACTCTTATGTACTTGTATCCGTGTGTACCACATCAGAGACTTGAAAAGCGTTGTCGAGCCAAGTCTTTCACTGCTTACACAAGGCCATATTCCTCCTTTTATATGCGTCTCCCGCATTTTTAGATAATAGTAGAGTGACTAGTAGACCGCTTAGCCTTGCAGCGAACATTCAAAAAATGTGCTCCTCTCAATTGCAGGTGTCTATCTGCTGTCGCTGATGATGCTCATCACGGTTGGCATGATGCTTGGTCAGTTGATCGTGGCGCTTCAGCAGGCGCCCAGACGCAAACTGTGGCCCGGCGCTCGCTGGCTGTTCGTTAGCATTCTTGCGCCGCTGTGTCCGCTACTGTACCAACCGCACGTCGACTCGCAAACGGTAGACACGTTTGAAATAATATTTGAAACATGAAAAATCGGACTGCTAGCCTCATGAGTGACAGCAATGACTTTGGATCCACTGAAGCGAACCGCACACTAAAGCGGCATTCATGAAGCAGTAGTTAGTGACGCATAGCTGTGTTACACAGCTGCGCGTCACCAAATACGGCTTCATGAATGCCGCTTTACGTAGTTTTCAGACCACCATGTCGAGCTTTCTCTGTTTCCTGCGCAAGAAGTGGGCGGTCGAGGCGAAACTCGCGGCAGGCGCGCCTCGATATAAAACGATCGTTTCAATCGGCAACAATGGTCGGCCGAATCCGCCAAACAAATCAACAACTCCAGAGTCGCCGAATCAGCAGCAGCTGTCACGAGTTATCGAGAAAATACTGAACGTCTTTGACAAATGGCATCTGCTCGTTGAACATATCAGGGCGCAGGGGTTGCAGGAGACGGACAAGGCAGAGTGGGAGTTGTTTTGCAGCGTTCTGGAGCGCACGTTTCTGGTGACGTTTGTTGTGGTGTTGCTAGCGTTCACTGCGCTGTTGTTCACGCACAAGCAGTGGTACTGATTTTAAAAGATAAACAATGATAGCGCTGATGATTGTTTATAGTGCACGTTTAAAGTAGGAAAGTATTCCATAGAATACACGAAATAGAAGAACTGCAATATCCTAAGCTTCTGATGTGTCGCTCTGACTGTATCGCTTGTTTGTCAATCAGCTCGACTGAAGCAGCAAGGTCAGATAGGTGGCGATGAATGAAACGATCTGAAAGTAATCTTCTGTAATACTCTTACTCTCCTCACTGTCTAGTAAAAAACCAGTTTTGAAAAGTTACGGTACATAACTTCAAGAACGCCACAATCAACCTACCGTCACCAGCATCGCTTTGGTGATGGTGAAATGTCCGAAAACAGAGATTCCCCACTTGCGCCCGCTCAGTTTGTCGCAGAGACCAGAAGCGACAGCATCAATCTAAAGTTTTGAAAGATACGTGGGCTCCAGAAATTGTTGACACAAAACAGAATAATAAAATAATAATATTTACAACCTTTTCGTCATGCATGCGCCAGATCGACAAGTCTTGCTGAATGACACGCTGAGCGTCATGTACCTTCAATGAAAGCAATCATGTGATACAGTACCATCTCTCCATTAGGTTAAGGAACACTCTTAAGGTTTTAAAAGATCCAGGCTCTTCCACTCACCTCTTCCGACAACCTCGCCGCCATCCACGCGGTGATCGTCAGCGGTACAATTGTGATCACCAGCAAAACCAGAGCGAACAAAGTGACACCGACGCCACGTGCACCAGCTGTGACTTCTTCAATGCGCAGAAACGAGAACATGTACGCAGTGACCAGCCCGGTATAAACAGCCAACACCGAGGTCGCTGCACCGCCCAGCAACCAGTCGAGCGCGTCCACCAAGTTGCACAGTGCGGCGTGTTTGTCGCAGAACGCGTGCAACACCATGAGCATGTCGTTCGGCCGACTGACGGTGCGCAGCCAGTCGCGTTTGTCTTCGAGTGAACGATTGAGCGACGTTGCGTTCAGTTGCACGGCGTAGATCAACGAATTCATGACAGCGACCGGTGCGAGTGTGACGAAGAACCAGACGAAGAACGAAGCCGCTTGCAGGTACAGGAAAAGCGTGTTTGGCAGACCCATCGACAGCATCGTGCCCACTGTGGCGGCCGCCATCATAGCGGGCAGGATTATGAGAACGGCGATGAGGCCGAGCTGCGCTGCGTACAATTTCATGACGTCGCATTTTGAAAACCGAATCGATTTCAAGATTTCCACGTTTTTCACGAGAAACTGTTCCATGCGACCGCCGATCGCGAACCAGCGCATGAGAACAACCAGTGAAACAATGGACTGAAAGACGAACACGAAGTTCGAGAGAATGGTCATGTTTGAGCTGCTGATGACAAACCCGTCGAACAAGCCTTGTACGAGCTGATCAGACAATGGGGCCAAGGCTTTGAGGATGATAAACACTGAGACGCCCACGGTGCAGATAAACAGAATGAAACGGAGCAGATCGATGAAACGGCAGCAACGACGGCTGTTCAGTCGAAGCGGCTCATCAAACCAGATGCACGCAAACTTGAAGAATGCTATTGTTGGTTTCAACGTGGTGTACAGTGCCAGAGAATTAATCGACTTCGAGTCCATGGTGGTCTGAAAAAACTAGAAATCGATCAAAAATGTATCTGGAAATTTGAAAAAAACAGTCCCTTCCATAATTGGACACTATCTTGGTTTAGCGGGACACGGGCATTTGCATGTCCCAGTATGTTTTTTTTCACGTCGCTGTGACCGATTGATGCAAAGAAATGATCATTGGATAGCTTTCGGTTTAGTTTTCTGCTGAATAAACGTAAATAAAGAGATGAAAGGGTGATGTTCTAAGCGCAGTTTGGTTCTCGCCGTTTAACTAAAACGTTGTGTGGACTCTGGGCATCCGGTTTCAATATGGGTGCATTTGTGAAAGCTTGACTTTGGTTTGCCCCGTTTTTTGAAAATTGGTGTCTTTTTACTCGGTCGTGTCCGCTTCCAGAAAGTATTCGGACTTTTTAATGGCATTGGTTTTATCAACACTATTCTGTGTGAACCGATTTTTTGTGGTGAGTATGAGACACCATCGGAGCCTATCTACGGTATGTACATAGTTACAGTAATACATGTAACGGCACATGGGCGTCTATCTGTCACTGGGAACGATGGTTTTTATCGGTAAAATCGGTTCTTAACAGTGGTCCAGAAAGTGCTTGATATGATTGTTGTTGTTGCTTTGCCTGAAGGCACGCATTCACTATGCTGTGTTGTTTATGCACTCACAGACTAGCATCGATAAGGACAACAATGAAGTTACAGTATGGTACATGTGAACAATGTATTAAAACAAAAAAAGGATGATTGAACTAAAAAGTGAAAGCTACAGCTATCCGGCATGCAGTATCATTTGTTGTAAGCTACATCGGTTTGTTCAGCTGGATTGAAGCAGCAACGTCAGATAGGTGACGATAAATGAAACAATCTGAAATGAATCGGTCAGCTACTGTTTCCGGCGCGTTTTTCTGTCTCACAGTGTCCAATTAGACGTGACAAAACTTTTGCAGTGTCGCAAACAGCAATGAAACTACTCGTAAAAAACGGCGAACCAACCGTCAAAAGCATCTGTTTGGTGACAATGAGGTGTCCCAAAACGGAGATGCCCCATGTGCGCCCACTCAGTTTGCAACAGTAGCCGAATGCGAGAATCTCGATCTGCACCTTTGAATCTTTGAAACATGCTCAGAGTTGAGGGGCATTCATGAAGTAGTACAGGGTGGGCCAAAAAAAAGGTTCCATTTTCAAACTGCTGTCACTGGCTGGTGTTTTAATATTATGAGCTGAAATTTTCAGCACTGATAAAACTTGTAATGCCATTTTACTGACAAAATTTTTTCCCCGATATATAATTCCTAGCGCTCACTGTGGCAGATTTTTTAAAAAGCTCGAAAAATCAACAAATTCACTGAAATGAGTGCAAGAAAAAATTAGTATCAAGATGCGTGATTCAATTTTGAAACTGTTGCGAAGGTGACAAATGGGTTTTTTTGGATACCCGGGGTATTGATAGTTCAAATCATGCGCTCAGAGTGGAAAGGTCTCGCACTTGAATTGCATTTGAGCAGCTCGAGCGAAATTCTGATGTTTCACAACGGACTCGAGTCAGCAGCCATGCGACTGCGACAGAAAGAACTGTTCAGTTGACTTTTTGTTTTGAGTGTTGCTCTGTCTGTTAATTTGTTTCTTCTGAAAAGTTTTTCTGCGGTTTGAATAAAAACAGTGTTTCAGTTTCAGTTTTCTGCAGTTTCGTCATGGTTAAGTGGACAGCAGAACAGCGGGTCTGGTGTGCTATCTGGTGGAGCAATCTGAAAGTTTTTCTGGAGTGACTCGCCAGTTTCGCGTAAAATTCAATTTGGGTCGCCACGAGATTCGCCAACCAGGAAGTCCGTTCTTTTGTGGCACTCGAATCTGTTTGAGTATGGCAACGTGTTTTACCGAAAGAGTGGATGCGATCGACCATCGATTGCTGCTGCATTCAAAGACACTGTGGTCGCAATGTTCACACGCAGTCCACCTAAATCGACGAGGCGAGCCACTTTGGAATCTGGCCTGTCGCGAACCATGATGATTTGGATGATTTGGATGTCTATGAGCAATGATTGGTTGTGAAATTCTTGGTTAAAAATCCGTTTTTTTGAAAACTTGGGAATTTTTTAACATTGTGCTGTAAAACTGAATCTACATGACCAAACTGGATAAAAATTTTGTCAGAAAAATGGCATCACATGTTTTATCAATGCTGAAAATTTCAGCTCATAATATTGAAACACCAGCCAGTGACAGCAGTTTTAAAATGGAACCTTTTTTTTGGCCCACCCTGTATTTAGTGACCGCGCAGCTATGTTTTAACACAGCTACGCTTCATTAAATACAGCTTCATGAATGCGCCTTTAAGAAAATGTTGAAACAAACGAGAATGACTTATAGTAACCTTTTCGTCGTGCATGCGCCAGATCGACAAGTCTTGCTGAATGACACGCTGAGCGTCGTGGACCTTCGAATCAAACAGTTACAATTGTATATGTGATACCATCTTTGTATCACCTACATTGGTTGATGACCGGACAATGTTTGCATTTCCTAGCTCAAAGAATCAGGCTCTTCAACAGTTGAATCCACGTACCTCCTCCGACAACCTCGCCGCAATCCACGCGGTGATCATCAGCGGTACAATTGTGATCACCAGCAATACCAGAGCGTACAAATTGTTAACTCCACCAGATGTGCCATCTTCAATGCGCAGAAACGAGAACATGTACGCAGTGACCAGCCCGGTATAAACAACCAACACCGAGGTCGCTGCACCGCCCAGCAACCAGTCGAGCGCGTCCACCAAGTTGCACAGTGCGGCGTGTTTGTCGCAGAACGCGTGCAACACCATGAGCATGTCGTTCGGTCGACTGACGGTGCGCAGCCAGTCGCGTTTGTCTTCGAGTGAACGATTGAGCGACGTTGCGTACAGTTGCACGGCGTAGATCAACGAATTCATGACAGCGACCGGCGCGAATGTGACGAAGAACCAGACGAAGAACGAAGCCGCTTGCAAATACACCCGAAGCGGGATCGGCTGGTGCTTCGACAGCGTAACTGCCACGAATGCGACGGAGATCATAGCGGGCAGGATTATAACAACGACAATAAACCCGATCTGCACGGCGT
This sequence comes from Theristus sp. LFF4_11, assembly GCA_030248135.1. NCBI lineage: Eukaryota > Metazoa > Nematoda > Chromadorea > Monhysterida > Xyalidae > Theristus > Theristus sp. LFF4_11. The sequence goes on along the minus strand of JASANC010001294.1, from coordinate 6,640 downwards.
ACAGCTTTTGGACGTCGGATTTTGAAAATCGAATCGATTTTACGATTTCGACGTTTTTCACGAGAAACTGTTCCATGCGGCCGCCGATGGCAAACCATCGCATGAGCACAATCGACGAAACAGTGGATTGAAAGAGAAACACGAAATTCGTCAGATTTATCATGTTTTCTCGGTTGATCGCAAATGTATCGATCATTGCGTTCACGCGCTGTTTGATCACGGGTGCCAGGGATTGGCCAATGAGAAGCACTGCGACGCCGGCGACGCAAATAAACAGAGTGAAACGGATCAGATCGATAAAACGGTTGGAGCGAGAATTCCTCAATCGAATCGGCTTATCAAACCAGATGCACGCGATGCTGAAGAATGTGACCATTGGTTTCAGCGTTGTGTAGAGCGGCAGAGACTCTGTCGACTGTTCCAGATCCATGGTTTTTGGAAACTCTGTAAATTGATGAATAAGTAACTAAAATCCGCAAAAAATGCTCGTTTTTTTACAAAGTCCAGCGCGTACACGCGTGGTCGATGCAACCAAAAACGCCTCTTTTCCTGTTCTAACGCAGTTCCAACGTTAGCTTTCCATGTTTTTTTACATTCAGGGCATTCCTGTTCCTCCTTTTTTGAGTACGAATTGCTTTGCGTTTTCTGTTTCTCACGTTCGTTTAAAACACGATACCGCACACCCCAATATTGTCCAGAAATGTCAAGGGATTAAAGACGTGCAGCTTGTCTCTGACCAATAACTGTAAAATTATCAAATGTAAACAGCAATGCCGATTGACAGACAAAAAATGTTATCGGATGACAGATTGTTTGGATTAAAATAAAGTAAATTATGAGAATAAATTAATGTTTTACCATCAAGCGCATTTTGGTTCTCGCCGCCTCACTAAAAACTGTTTGAACGTGATGTTCTGGCATCAGGTTTCAGTATATTTGTTTGAACGTGTTTGAATGTGTGAGATTCCTTTTGGATTTGATCGGTCATAAGCTCAGCCACAGCGTGTAAACTGCTGCAGTGCCCATTGGTAAATGGTTACTGCCGGGAGCTCGCCTCGCAAAAGTACTTGGTCAATGTGACCAACTACTAGGATAGTAGCAAGGTCGTAACAGCACTCGTTGGTTGTTGCTTCTACCGGTAGAAGCGAACGACTTCTGGCCTGCTTACGACCACTAGTTTTCCCTGTGCAAAGCAGTGGAACTCAAGTCGCTCAGAATTATAAACAGATAGGCCACAATAGAGAGAGCAGAGACGAGAATCATCACACGGGACGAGACAATTCCGAGCTGATGGTACAAGTTGATGTGACCACGATTCTCTCAATATTCCGAACTTACTTTCACACTTAACATTCATTGCAAGAGCAAAATTATTGAGTTCAAAACAAAACTGCAACTTGTAACTAACTGATTTGGCTTACAGTAACGAAGGCGAAAAACAAAAGCCAAGGGATTAAGTTAAAACTCCGCCTTCCAAACGTCACACACGCACACAAAAAAGCCGCACGAGCCCGCGAAGCAAGCGACCGCTGTCTGCCGCGTGAATGCTCTATGTATGCACGCAACAACAACACAAAGAGAGAAACAACAAAGCACAACAGCAACACGTAAAAATTAAAGATCACAAAAAGTCTGCTGGAAAGTTTTAGGAATCAGTGAAACATTAACTGACATGGATAGATCTTTTTAAGGCGAATCGATTGATGTGTTACTTCACAGTGATTGGTTGGTTTTAAAAAGGTAAAATTGGTAGTTTGTAAAGTGAGAATTAAGAATGCTAAGCTACTCTAAAAAATACACGTGGATGCTAAGCTATTAATGAAAAATGGCATTTGTTTACTGATTGGTTGAATTTGAGTGCATGATTATCATCGGTCGATATTTGAGCTTGCGTAGCGGACGCATAGCTCACATCAAATGATCGACGAATGTTCAGTTTTTATCATTTGTACTTCTCGTTGCCGATTGGCTGGCGGTCAGCTGATGGTTGGTCAATGTCTTTGGTGATGGTTGGAATGTTCAGATGGATCACGGTTGTTACGTCATTGTTCGTTATGACTGTTCGTGTTGTGGATGGTCGTGTTTGTGTTGATTCCTCTCGGGCAGTGTTGTGCGGCGTCGTCGTTGTTTCGCCCTTTGCGTTTACGTTTGTCATACTATAATCAGACTATAATCACTACATACCAGGTAACGGCCGGCGCACGCGTGTTTTCGCATGAGACGATGATCTTTGCGATACCATCGGTAAAAACAGTCAGCAAAATTTGCGGAATATCGTAATTCGTGCATCAACGACCAGATGAGCAGTGTGCAGTGCAAAATGCATTGCAAGATGTAGTGTGGTTTGCAGTGCAGTGCAGTGAAGGATGTAGTGCAGGATGCAAAAAAATTTCTGCGTGAACCGTGTTTGCATGATTGCTGTGATGTTGAAAGAATTCAATTTGCGCTGTTGTTCACGCACAAATATCATAAAATGGTGTACTGAAGTGAAATTAAGATCGTGACAGCAACCCCAATGAATTCACGGTATGCGCAATGTTCATATCCGGAAATAAAGACTGAAAACTTGTTACATCTGTCGGATAAGCACTATCACTGTGACAGCGTCGGATTATTCAGCTGGACTGAAGCAGCAACGTTAGATAGGTGGCGATGAATGAAACAATCTGAAATAAATTGATTTGTCGCTTTTTCATTCCTCTTGTATCTCACTTTTCAATTACACATAGCAAAGAATGTCGCGAAACACACTGCAAAAACGGCGAAAAACTGCAAATAAACTAAACCACATCTTCAAGTCGAACAACAGAGAACCAACCGTCAAAAGCATCTGTTTCGTGATGATGAAGTTTCCAAACACCGAGATTCCCCACGTGCGTCCACTCAGTTTGCCGCAGTAGCCGAATGAGAGGGCATCAATCTGAATGTACACCAGATTTTCAGGTTGGTTATGCATAACCATTTTGTTAAACGACAGTTTCTGCCTTGTGTGCTGCGGACTGGCACCGCAAGTACGGAATGACCGAGTAAACATGGCAGCTTTTTTCAGGGTGCAAGGAGCGCGCGAAATTTGAATGAAAGCAAAAAGACGTTCAAAAACCCCATTGTGTGTCAAATTTGAGATGTTTTTTTAACTGATGGATTCTTCGTGCTTTTATGTTCATTCTTACTCCCTTGCACACATGATTCGGAATTATGTTGGCATTTTTTGAAAAAGCCAACTCCTAGTCTGCGACTGATCCCGCCTTGATGGACTGCCTTATTTATTCGGCCATACTGTACCTGGACGGACACTCACTGTTTTTGCGGTTTCGCCCGGTAGGCAAAGACCGCGGCGAGCCCAAAGCAAAAACTCGTTGAACATCGCTTTACGCACATATATGCGTGGCCACAAGCATGCCAAGCATAACCATCTTGTTAAAAATATAATCATTCACAACACTTCAGCGATTGAAACACGCGTTGGTTGCAGAAAATGTTGACACAAATAAAATCGGAATCGGAATGTAACCTTTTCGTCATGCATGCGCCAGATCGACAAGTTTTGCTGAATGACACGCTGAGCGTCGTGCACCTTCAATTATATCATACGATCTCTGCATTGTTGTTTACTGATAGAAATTTATCTGTTATTTGGGAAACCGAATTGCGTAATTCTGGAAAACAGAATCTGTTTTCAATAATGGGGTTCGTTTGAATGCCTGAGTCTACTGAACCACGCACCTCTTCCGACAACCTCGCCGCAACCCACGCGGTGGTCATCAGCGGCACCATTGTTGTCGCCATCATCGCCACGGTGTAGAGAGTATCTTCAATTGCATATTGCTCGTCGGTGCCTTGCTCAGAACGCAGAATCGCGAACGTGAAAATTGTGACCAGCCCCGTATAAACAGCCAACACCGACGTCGCTGCACCGCCCAGCAACCAGTCGAGCGCGTCCACCAAGTTGCACAGTGCGGCGTGTTTGTCGCAGAACGCGTGCAACACCATGAGCATGTCGTTCGGTCGACTGACATTGCGCAGCCAGTCGCGTTTGTCTTCGAGTGAACGATTGAGCGACGTTGCGTACAGCTGCACGGCGTAGATCAACGAATTCATGACAGCGACCGGCGCCAGTGTGACGAAGAACCAGACGAAGAACGGCAGCGTTGTTTGTAAAACCGCCTGAGTCGTTAATTTCTGCCCCAATATCAACATCGATGCCGGAGATACGCCACCGATCATCATGGCCAGGATTATAATGATGGCGATCAAGCAGGCCTGCGCGGCGTGCAACTTTCTGACGTCGCACTCCGAGAATCGAACCGATTTCAAGATTTCGCCGTTTTCCTCGAAAAACCGCTTTATGCGACCGCCGATCGCGAACCATCGCATGAGCACAATCAGTGATACAACGGATTGAACCATAAAAACGAGATTCGACAGCGTCATCATGTGCGCGCTGGTGATCTTGAACGCGTCGAATGCGTTCTGAACTTCGTGCCTGATCGTCTGGCCGATCACATCATTAATGAAAAACACTGAGACGCAAACAGCGCAAGTGAACAGAATGAAACGGAGCAGATCGATGAAACGGCTGCAACGACGGCTGTTCAGTCGAAGCGGCTCATCAAACCAGATGCACGCAAACTTGAAGAATGCTATCGTTGGTTTCAACGTGGTGTACAGTGGCAGAGCGTCAATAGGCTGTTTCGGCTCCATGGTTGTTTGAAAAGACTGAAATCAATCAACCGAAAAAAGTCGGAATCAAACGGCGAGGCAAAACCACACCCACGCGCTAACCGTTCAAATCAAACCGTTTTGCCCGTTCCCACGCAGGTCGCAACATTGGGTGTCGAACTCATAAAATATGTGGAATCAGCTGATTGGTCGGCCGAGGGGGAGGCTGCTCACACTCTTTTTTTTTCACGGGAGGCACGTCACGTCACGTTGATTTAAAAAAATTCTGAATTTCGCAGTCTTTAAAATTTTCAGTTTATTTTTAGCATGAAAAGGGTGCTGGAAATTTATACTTATTCAAAAGAAACACGTTACAGTAGAATCCTGATCCATGAAAAAAGAAGGGTGCGGAGTGTGAGCAGCCTCCCCTCGGCCGACCAATCAGCTGATTCCACATATTTTAGAGTTCGACTGTAGTTGTTTCAGTACGCCATGCAACGTGTACATGTGTGACAGGCACACGCTGCCATAGTTTTCTAGGGGGGGGGGGCGGCCCCCCAAAAAATTTTCGAATCTATCTCTATCAAACAGGTTTTTTCGGCCCAGCTATTATCTATCTAGAAAAAATTCTCAGCCAGCTATCTATCTGAAAATTTTTGTCTTCGAAGACATAAAATAAGTCAATTTTTCACCAAAATTGACTACTTTTGCCCATAATTCTTTAAAATTTCGCTAATTTTAGGTAAAATACGCGTTTATACTTGATTTTTAGTGTATTTTTTTAGCATTATTTTGCTGTTTTTATAGCTTTTTAGCGTTTTAGCTATCTATCTATCAAATTTCAAAATTTTGACCGCCCCCCCCCCCAAAGTCACATGGCCCCCCGCGCCCCCCCCCCCAAAATTTTCCAGCTATCTATCTATCTGGAAAATTTGCTCCAGCTATCTATTTCTATATCGCCCCCCCCAACCCCTTGGCTCTGGAACAACTATGCACGCTGCGCTGCGTCTTGTTTTGAACAAATTTGCTGTTTCGTACGTTCTTGTGTTGTTTGTTGCACCATAGTTGTTCCAGAGCCGAGGAGTTGGGGGGGGGGGGCGATATAGATAGCTGCAGCAAATCATGCGGATGCGCGAGCGAGCGTCAGCGAGCGGACAGCGCATCACGCATTATATGAGCCGTTATCCTCTCGCGCGCGTTTTTCAAATTTGCTCGCTTCCTCCAGCGAGCATAGTATAAGCCACAAACTTGGTTCTTATAGTATAGTTGAGTTAATTTAAAGATAACCGTTTTTACTTATTGCATTGCTTGCTCAACTGATTTGTGTCATTCTTCCACGATATAGCGCTGACACTATAGACCGCTAATAGTGCTTTCTACTATCGCTTTAACTTTATAGCTGTTACTATTATTCGCATGCACTATCGCTTTGATTCTATAGCCTTCGCTATTATTTGTGTTCACTATCGTCTTAACCATATAGCCTCCACTATTATGAACGCTCTAAACACCATCACTTGAATGTAAAAATAGTGCTCACAATTATAACATGCAACTAGTGTTTGTCACTGAACAATGGTCTCCCTTTTCAATAACAACAACAACACCTACGTAAACAACTGAGCGCCTATATAAAGCGATGAATCTTTGACTCTTACGGTTCGCATTCGGCATTCGGCATTCGTGGTAGTTTCGGTAGCAATCTTGGTTTAGTTGTTTGAAAGTCAGTCTCGTGTAGCCCACCATGGACAATCAGTTAAAAGGTATTCAGATAGATCTTAAGGTTCGGGAATCAGTTTGAAATTTAGTCTTATACCAGTGAACTCAGTCTTATACAAGTGAACTCGGTCTTTTATCATTGAACTTGGCCTTAGTGGTGTGTAGAAGCCCTACACCCAGAACAGGTACCGATCCACCTCAACCGCGAACCTCCCAAATAACACTTTAGTTCTGTGCACACGAAACGAACACCCAAAGTTGT
>JASANC010001289.1:0-62322 GCA_030248135.1 Theristus sp. LFF4_11 | reverse complement strand
TTGTAATAATTGCACACGTTTATATCGCAACACGCGATACTAATCCAGCGTTCTGGGTCTATCGAATAAACAGTTGACTGAGGTGATTTACAGGTGCAGGTTTTTCCATTCGGCTGGCTCCAATGCAGCTATGATTTAAAATCCAAAATCAATCCATCAATGATGAATGACACAATTCCGCACTCAGTCAGTCATTCTTTTTTCCAGAAAACTTCATCCTGTCGGTGAAGGTGATCGCAGACGAATTGGCGGCCAAATTCCGCCGCCTTCGAACGATCAAATTCGATCCAACGGCCGACGACGAAAAACTCGACAATGCCTCGTGCGATTGCGTCGTGATGTTGGGTCGGTTGTCCGTTCCACGTTTTTGATTGGCGTTTTGCGACGCTTTTGTTATTCATTTCATGACATGATTCATCGATTTATCACATTGGTAAGTTTTATTTCAGGGCCGAAAGTGATGACTTGCGAGAAATTGCAGAAATACGTTGACGCGCTGAAACCGAATTCGTTCATCATTCAGCTGGTTCATGGTAAATGAATCCATTGTCCCATCTTTTCGTTTGTGACTGAATGCGTTTGCAGACGTTGACAGGAATTCAGTTTCATGCTTGATTCGATCGTATCGTTCATTTCTTTCAGACTGTGGCGGACAAACGGCAGAGACACTGAAGAGTCAATGTCGTGAGCTGAAGTTTGCTGGCTGTATTGAAGTGGCGCAGGCTCGTTATTGGTGGTGTTTTGTTTTTGTGGTGCTTGCACAAAAATTTTTTCCGCTCTATTTCATTTGCAGAATTGATCCGACGTGAAACTGTCTTTTATAGAGATGTTGTACCCAAAAATACTTCCCCATTATTGTTTTACCCAGGGTGAAAAACTGGCCGACTGGACGTCGATCGCGGGGCGGCGCCCGAATTTCGCCGCTGGCGCGAGCTCGAAACTGGTCGGGGTGCAGGGGGTCGCGCTCGCTAATGGTCGAACGGTTTTTTGAGTGTCAAAATTGTGGTCATTTATTATTTTGCATTCTCTTCTCTTCAAATCGTGTTGTTTATCATGTCACCTTATTATTCGAACACCTGTCAATTTTTTTCGCAGAATACATGAGCATGCGAAACTAAAGAAGTTTATAGAAAAGGAACGAATGGTTTCGTTGCAGTAAAACACCCATTTAGTTGCTAAATATCTATATTTTTCTTCAGCGTCGATTGACACAGACGGTCGAAAAATTTTGCGTCAATATGACAGTTTCCTGAATCATCAACTACGAGCTGCTTTTTCAAACCTGGTTTCAAAACACACACGATTGTGCAACTTTACAATCTTTGCTGCGCAGAAACAAGAAACAAACCTTGCCGGTCTCCAGGCGCCTGCTGGCTTTTGTTTAGTTCGTGACAGGGGGCACTCGGATGCTAGTGCATTGCAACCCACTCTAATGAAGTCGTCAATTTTTTTTGCGTCGCCGTCAGCTGACGCAAACGACTAAAAAATTTGCGTCCGTGAGTCACGATTTTGCGTCTTAAACCCCTGTTAAATCTGTTTCCTAAAATCCGTTTCCAATCCCTGTTTTTCTTTCGCGAGCGCTCTTTGTGTTCTGCGGAAAAATGCGACAGCTTTCAACAAACATAAAACAAGCGTCCAATTTCGCAACACCTCAGGCGCCCAACCTGGCGGCGAGAAAGTGTGGACGCTGGACGATGAGCTGATCAACGAGGACGAGCTGCTGACGGCCGAGGATTACGTGAAGCCGGCCGAGGAATCGCTCAGGGGTAAAACGCGAATTCGATGTTGTGTGGGTACAGTCGAACTCTAGAATATAGGGAATCGGCTGATTGGTTGGTGGTCACGTGCATGCATGCTTTCTATAGTCGGACTGGATAATTTCGGGCATTAGCTGATTGGCTGGTGCGTTACCGTAATCAGATTCAAACGCGGGCCGTTCAAATTGCACTTTGCTTTTTTAAAATTTATAATTTTTGAGTGATTGTGTTGATGAATGTTTGGATTTTTAATGGGCAAAACTTGTTTATTATTTATGAAATACAGAAACATCAAAAAAGTACATTTTAAGGCGAATTTTTATTTTTTTCAGAAAAAAGAACGACGGCGACGGTGATGCGCTCTCGACGCTTGAAAAGTAAATATTCGTTTGAAAACCGATTGCTTTTCAAATTTTTCTCACAAAACAAATCATCATGAACAAAATTTTCAATTAAAAATCAAACACAACAACATTTTTAGTTGTCGTCGTTGCCGTCGCCGTCGTTCTTTTTCGGAAAATGAATTTGTGCCTTTGGAAACAGCTGATTTTAGTTTTTCTACATCTTTGAACTGTTTATAGACAATTTGTTGCAGTTTAAAAATACAGAACAGCAGCTTTCATGGCCAAATTTTAATTTACATTTGTCACCGTCGTCGTCGTTCTTTTTTTTTGAAAAAATAATAATTCGCCTTAAACTTTACTTTTTTTGATTTTTCTGCATTTCATAAATCACAAACAAGTTTTGTCCATTGAAAATTCAAACATTCATCAACACACACACTCAAAAATTAGAAATTTAAAAAAGCAAAATGCAATTTGAACGGCCCGCGTTTGAATCTGATTACGGTAACGCACCAGCCAATCAGCTAATGCCCGAAATTATCCAGTCCGACTATATGCAGGCATTGCTGTGGAGGCGGAGTCTCTCGTTCTGCAGAGAAAGCATGCATGCACGTGACCACCAACCGATCAGCTGATTCCCTATAATTTAGAGGTCGACTGCAAACTGAATTCAGTGGGTGGGGCAGTGGGTCGGGTGAAGAGATAGACCGAAACCACACAGACCTTCAGTTTCGTTCGGGCACAACAATACGGCGACCATGGCACTCGGATAAGCAAATAGAAATCAATCATGATCATTTGCTGAAGCAATCAGTGCGTTTGCATGCATCTGCTTCGGCGAAGATAATCCACACTCCGTTGAGCATAGTTCAGTCCGGCGTCCAGCCGAGGCAAAGCAGAAGGAGTGAAGAAGAAAAAAGATTTGATTGAACTCTGTTTGTTTTAGTGAGCTGCGCCGACGAAGTCGCGGCCGGCCGTAAGAAGCGCGCCTGCAAGAACTGCACCTGCGGTCTGGCGGAGCAACTGGAGGGTGAACCGGCGCCAGCCACAAAGTCGTCCTGTGGCAATGTGAGTGGTGCGCACGCTTGCTTTTGGCATAAAGTTTGGTGGTTGACATTGATCGAGTGACTCGTGACATCCAGTTTGGGTCAAACTGAGAAGCACACATAGGTTTTATATCTGAGATGATTGGTTGCGTTGAGCTGCCGGGACTAAGTCGTAGTGATGGCATCGGAACAATTTCCGGAAATTTTTCCAGAATTTTTTTCGGAAGTTTCTCCCGCTCAAAATAAACTCCGTAATGTTGCCAAACAGTCTACAACATTTCATCCTGCATCATTTGTTTTTATGGAAAATGCTCGTTGGTCATTTTTTGGTTGCTGGAAAATTGGAGAAATTTCCGGAAATTTTTCACGAAATCGTCCAAAACATTCCACCTCTAGTCAGTCGTCAGTACGACCATTTCCAACAGAAACCATCAATCAGCTGATTGCCTATCATCAGGTCTGCAGTTCAAGTGTATATATTCACGATCAAATACGATGTCCACCGACTCTCGCACTGTGTTTTGCTCGTTCTGGTGCTATTTGCTCTCATTTTATTATGGTTTTGTTTCATTCGGTTGTTTTCAGTGTTACCTCGGCGACGCGTTTCGCTGTTCCGCGTGTCCGTACGCCGGTTTGCCGCCGTTCAAGCCGGGCGAAGAAGTGAAACTGAACATGGCCGACGATTTGTGAAGTTCGGACAAACGCGAACAAAAACTGTCGCACGGGCTCTCTTTCTTGTACAATTTGGGACATCGAAGTTTTTTTCTTGATCATCTTGTTCTATTGATTCTTGTCGGTGTTTTTTAATGTTGCCATAAATGTGGAAAATAGTTAACGTGACACTTTTGTTGCCACAATTGGGTGTCATTTTCGTTACATTTGTTGCTCGTTAGTAGCTTTTGCTGCAGAACTAATACAATCACGCTATTCGATGAAACGCGAATAATCAAAAATTTTACGTGCATTTTTTGGGGACAGGTCGATTGGATTATTGAAAACGTAATAGCATTGATTCAGTGCTCATTTTATTGTGATGTGTGATTGTGTACTTCTTAATATTAGTCTTCGTTATTCAGTCAGTTGTGTTTGTGAAAAAGATACTTCTTGCCCAAAAAGGCACTGGTGTCAGTTGAATAAACGGTTTTCGATTTCACCAGCGGTTTGAAAGATTCCTAGAATTTATAAAAAAAACAATGGTAAACATCCGACGAGGCGTATTATTTTAGCGGATTTCGATGTTGAATCTCGAAAAGTTGGAGTATGATATTGTGAATGCTAAAAGCGATAAGTGTGATTCATTGACTTGTACATAATAGACCAGTTTTTAGTCGCAGATCAAAGACGAGCGTATCGTTTTTTACATCGCACCGTTTTCGATGCCGACAGAGCCAGTGCCTCTGCTCGCCATGGGCCGCACTGCGGATTTCCTCAAAGATTTGCCGTCGTTCAATAAAGCGAACTTCTCGAAATTCGTTCCCGATTCTGCTCAAAAGAAGGTGCGACTTTTTCTGAAAGTTTTATCACTTGAGAAATCATGGTAGCGCCGAGTCCGGTATTGCAAAAAAATAGTGCTTTCAATGCACCGGCAATTCTTTTTTTTTCAAGATGGCCTCAAGGACTCGCGCCAGCTATTCCATTGCCAAGACGACGCCAAACGAAAAAGGTTGGTTGGTTGGTTGATGATTGAAAATGAACGATCGCAATGAATGAACCTCGACCTCGAGTATGCCAGAAACCCAATTTTCGGTTTGTTAATGAAAAAATCAGCAATCAGCAAGCTATTTCTGTTGACTCAGCTCATTGTATGTTTCTTCATCTTCAGTGATCGTCACGGAGAAGACGTCGCTCATTCTGAGGTATTTGCACAATCGATGGGCGAAAAAGGTACAAAAACTTCAGGTTTGCCGTGTGTCTGTCTTATATGGGCTGCTAGATGTTATGCGTAGGTGTTGTTGTTAATTACTGAATATACTATGACCTATTTTTTCAAACGTGTCCCACTGAAATGACGTCATGTGCCGCAAAACATGCGCTTTTCGTTCACAGCAAACCAGGCTTTTCCGTTGAGCCGATTTCTTTTTGTCAACAATGGTGAATGTCGAATCAGACACCAAACTGAAATTTTAGTGCCTGTACTTTGACAAACAAACGGGCGTTTTCAAAGCAAATGACGTCATTTTAGTCCGGACACGTTTGAATAAATCCGCAATACACTCGCTGCTGATTGCGCGCAGCAGCAGCAGCAGTCGACCGCGGGCGACTCGAGCGCCGCGTCGCGGCCGTCTGGCAGTGCGAGCGCAGCGACCTCCGGCGGCTGTCAGCGGCCTCGGCGGGCGCACGAATCGTCTGGCAGCTCCGGCGAATCGGACGACGAGAATGAGCCGGGCACCTCGACAGCGAGCAGCAGGGCGCAGCCGGCCAGGAAGATGCCGCGGACGCTGTGATCGTGGCAAGTGCCACTGGTGCACATTGGCATGCTGGTTTTTTTGCTACGAACAGTTCAGCGGCATTCATGACGCAGTATTCAGTGATGCGCAGCGGTGCTAACGTGGTGACTGAGCACTGCTTTATGAATGCAGCTTTCCGTTCACTAATTCGCAAGCCGAATTGTTTGTTCTGTGCTGGCTGGCTGTTTTATAGTCGCCCACGGCTAGTTTGTTAGCTGATTGGTTTGGTTGTTGATTGGTAGCATGCGTTCTGTGCAGGCGTTGACTGCGCTGGCAATGCACAGAATGCACGATGCGTGTCCGGGCATCAGCAATTCTCTGATCAGCATTAGTGCCATGCTTGATGGGGCACTACAAAATCGCGCCTGATTGACTTTGAAGTCTTGCGTCACGCACGAAATTGCTTTCCCACCGATGTGCGCACTGAGTCACAAAGGCAAAAGGAACGATAATGACGTCACAAATTAGCCACGGCGACTAGTATATGAACTTTGGGTACTAAAAATTCAACGGTAATGTCTTCGTGTGTTTGTTTTGTTGTTTCCTTCGGTTTCTCATTCGCCAGATTTATTGTGTACCTGCAATTTGAATTCGCTTCGGTGATTGGCTACTGGTGCGTTCGCGTCGCCCAATCAGCGTTTCACGGCTTACACTTCGCACTCCACTGCGTCACTGGCATTATTTTGGAATGCTTAGCAGATTTTTATTTATTTTATTTTTTTGAGCGTCACGCAAGCAACGTTTTTTTGGTCAATAATTTGTGAACAGGAAAGTTTCCAAAAACATCTGAAAGACCTTCAGCTTCCGTGTTTATATCAAAATGTAAGCCTTTTCAGTTTTTTTAAACCGCCAATTTTCTGATTGTTGGCCATCGGCTGTCATGAGTTCTGTTCTGTGAAAGACTCGTGGGTTTTGTTTTGTACAAAGTGCATATTATTATCAGTGCTATAATGGTGTTTCAATTATATCATTATCATGCCGCGAATATTTTTATCAAAGTGAAAGTGATTGTATCATCATGCAAAATAAAACTGTACTTTAGTTTTTGTGTTTTGGCGTTTTTTAGCTCAAAGAAGCGGTGGAGCTTACCCCTTTACATTGATTCTTAATGATTTCACCGTTTAAAGAAAACGCTTTTTTTATCAAAAACTTCGGTTTATCCAAGAAAAAAGGCAACTCATGACATGCTCACCAGCTGCTGCCGACGCCATCGCGCAGTTGCTTGCTACGTCGGGCCAGATCATCGAAAACGTGCTGCGTAACTTGAATTACCGAGAACTTTGTGTGGTTTCACGGTGAGACTGAAGATATTTTCATGTCTTTGTTTGTCAAGTGTAGCCACCATTGGCTTGGTAGTAGTCTAATAATAGCCAATATTATTGGAGTATTCGTCAATGATCTTGAGATGCAATCAATCAAACTGGCGCTTCTTTGGATGTCTGTGATCATAGAGCCAAATCCTGTCCTCCTCGTTTTCGCCAGTTGTTTTCCGTGCACCCGAACTACAGTCGAACTCTAAATTATAGGGCATCAGCTGATTGGTTGGTTGGTGGTCACGTGCATGCATGCTTTCCGTGCTGGACGATAGAAGACGCTCCACAGCAATTGCATGCATGCACGTGACCACCAACCAATCAGCTGATTCCCCATAATTTAGAGTTCGACTGTACATGCAATGAACTCGACCAATTGAACGTTTTTTGCCGTTGTTTTCTCCGGGCAGCGTCTGTCGCGAATGGCGTGCGTACGCGCGACGAATCGCACGCGCTCGCAACGGCCTGCTCAGCGAGCTGCACTGTCGCAGCATGCACGAGACGAAACACGACCGATGGGTGTCGATCGCTGAGCAGCCGCAGTTGAAGCACACGCTCAAGGTGACACAACGGGACGGAGTGAGAGAGCAGAGATCACTGGTGTTGCGTTTGAAGTCCCTTTATACCTGACGTATGCGCATACGACGGCACGGCACGTCATGTCACGTCACTCTTTAGGTCTCGTGTTATTGCATGCTACCGTTCATACAGACGTATGCATGTACGGCACGTCACGTCACGTAAGGTCTCGTGTTATTGCATACTGCCGTTCATATTTGACGTACGTCGACGTACGCCTGCATAGGTCAGGTATAAACGGGCCTTTGAAGTCATCACGCTGGTACTCGGTTATGTTTTCTCTGCGACTTGTAGTGTATCACGCAGTTATGCAGCTTGCATGCGCTGGTGCTCAGTTGATGGGTGGTGGAGTGTGATTGGTGACTTCTCGAGTTGACTGTATTGTGTTGTGCGTCCACTCAACGTTGCCTTTTCTTGGCGTGTTTTCACGGAACGAAAACGTTTCGTTCTGAATCTGAACGGAGTCGCAACAATACTGGACAATATTGGTCACCGCTCGTGGCCTGGCTGGTAGCGCGTGGGACTCTTGTCGGTGCGTTCGGGGGATCGAGCCCCGCCGAGGGGTTCTAACTGACAGAGCAAAATTCGATGGGCGCCCTATTCGACGGTGTTCTGTGCGCTTTTCTGGGCTAGCCCTGGCGAAAAACATTGCACAAAATTCCACAACAACAACAACCAGCACCATTATTCAGCGGTCATTTGAACGGTGCGTGCATAATTCTTGGCATTGATGCCGTTTTGTTTTCAGTCGCTCCACTGGCCGTCGTCGTTCATGTTGTCCTTCTTCCATTTGCCGCTGTCGCGGCCGTGTCGCGGTGGCCACGATTTGCTCTGTGTGCAAGACCTGATGCCGCCGGAGATGACGCTCATTGGCGCGCAGACGAGCGGCATTTTCTGGCGACAACAACGACAACAAGGTGGTTGATTGGGTGGAACAGGAGTGATCTCTGCGAGATCACCACTACTGCCATAATCGCTGATTGGTTGTAGTCGACGAGTACAACACTGCAAGCAACCAATCGGCATGCGTGAATTGTTTTCGATTGCGGCAACTGACCGGCCGAGCATTGTTGCGTTGTGTTTGTGAGAAAATTTGAACGAAAAGCTGCCCGAATTTTCAGCCGCTGAGCAACCGACGAACGACAGTGAAGAGCTGCAGAACGTCAAGCGTGATTGTCTGGTCTATCTGGCGCTTTCCGTCAGCGTTGCACAGTTGTTGGACATCGAGACGTTCCATATGACCATGGAACGATACGAACGAGAAATACACGGACAGACACTGGACACGCGACAGAAGGTGGCGCACGCAATCGGCATCAGTGACCATGTCAGTTTGACTGCTAGCGTTGGTTTTCGCGATTTGATTCAGTTGATTAGAAATTAGTCGGTAAGTTTTTGTTCAGAGTCGCGATGAGCAAAGTTGCAAGCCTGCGACTTAACTGCAGCCAAATCAGCGTGCCAGATTAATTTGAATTTCGCGTTGGTATTGAAGTGTTTCACTGTGCCCGTGTGGTATACAAAACTAGAACAACGCCCAATCAAGCTGCTCTTTGTCTACAGAAACCGCTGCACTGTTTGCTG
This sequence comes from Theristus sp. LFF4_11, assembly GCA_030248135.1. Classification (NCBI taxonomy): domain Eukaryota; kingdom Metazoa; phylum Nematoda; class Chromadorea; order Monhysterida; family Xyalidae; genus Theristus; species Theristus sp. LFF4_11. The sequence goes on along the minus strand of JASANC010001289.1, from coordinate 53,255 downwards.
CTGCTAACGTCGAACTACATCGACCCCGTCGATATTCCGCCACGACTGGCGCTGCTACTGCACGACGTTTACGGCCCGTTCGCGATGGCTGGTGGTATTGCTGACATTGTGTACAGGCCGGCACAGCGTGCTCGGTGGGTTGGGGATGTCGGCTGAGGTGGACACACTGCAAAGCTGTGACCTATTTTTTTAAACGTGTCCCACTGAAATGACGTCATGTGCCACCAAACATGCGCTTGTCGTTCACAGTAAACCAGATTTTCCGTTTAGCCGATTTCTTCCCGTAAACAAATGGTGAATGTCGAATCAGTCACACCAAATTGACATTTTAGTGCCTGTACTTTGACAAACAGGCGTTTTTAAAGCAAATGACGTCATTTTAGTCCGGACACGTTCGAATGAATCAACAATATATGCGTGCCAGTGGGTTTGTTTGTGATGAGTTTGACTTGCATCCGCACGACAGAGTGCACTGAAGTGCTGTATCGCATGTTATAGCAGTTTATGCCACAAAGCACGTGTACACGACCCGCGTGGCCTGGTGGTAGTGCGTTGGACTCTAGTCTGTGCGTTCGGGGGATCGAGCCTCGCGCCGACGGGGTGCTTTAAGCACTTGATGACAGATACAATAAACTCGATGGGCGCTCCACTCGACGGCGTTCCATACGCTTTTCTGGGGGTTAGCGCTGGCTGAGAAACATCGCCTAAACATCCCAACAACAATAACAACAACAACGACCATACGGTCGATCTGATCCGGTGCCGTTGCAGCGACCTGAACGACGCCGCCATCGTGGGCGTGTGCTTTCGTGGCGCGCGTGTCCGTGCCGTCAGTTGTGTGGTGCCGACGCGCAACGGCCGTCAGCCGCAAGTCGTGCGCGCCACGTTCGCGCAGATGCGCGATCACCTGCTGCAACTGTACGGCGCCAGTTTTCGCGCGCTCTTCTCCGTCTGGTTCAGCTGTGTAAGACGTGGCAAGAAACTGCACGGCGTCGAGAACTTCGAGCCGGTGCTCTTCGAAGAGGTCGTGCGGTGTTTTGCGGTGTTTTTTGTTTTGTTCGGTGTTATTCGTTTATTGTTATTCGGAGTTTTTTTTCATTCGGGTCATATGCCAATACAAATCCATGCTTGGATTGCAAAAAAAATGCTTCACGGCGCTAGACGCGCAGTCTGAATCGGTCGGTCGCATTATATCGATCGTAGCACAACTGAACCGCAAGTTTTCTGAAACTTCGTTCTTTGGTTGTGTCGTGTGTGTTTGACAAAAAAAAACATATAGAACGCTAATTGGTGTTATCCACCCGATAGATCGATGCAGATTAGTGAACCGGAATCACTCGCATTGTCACATGTTCCAGTCAGTCAGTTTTATATTCTGCAGTACGGCATAACACCAGAGAGAAGCGTAAGACACACCATAAATAGGCACAAACTTTACGCGCAGGTATTTCCGTCGGTGCCGGTGGTCGGTATGTTCTCCAACGGTGAATTCGGTTGGCACAGTGCAACACTGTCCACAGAGACGCTGATCAACAGCGATCAACCGTTGGAAGAGCGCGTGCACGCCGCCTACCACGTGGTCACCAGCACCGTCGCTGTGGTCGGACTGTTGCATTGAACACGCGACCGCGTTGTTGTCTGGCCTTGTCTGTATTTTTTTCGCCGGTTTCATCAGAAATGCCCTTCGCTTTACATACTTCCTCGTTTCACTGGCGGCGATATACCCACCGTTTCCAAGGGTTGCTGTCAGATGTTGTTTTTCGGCGTAATTCAACCAGCCCATGGGTTACCGGATTTTCAAAGGTTGATGAGACACACAAGCATCCTTGAAACACAGGTTGAGATCCATTCTGAAAGCAGCTTTCGAACAATGTCTTCTACGTGTCCTTTTTCCCTCTACTTTTCTGCATCTGTAAATAGAGTAATGTGCTATGGTCCTGAGACTGTATACTTGACTTGCCGCTTATTTATGGTTGCTTGAGGATGTGTGTGGCTCGAATTTTACTGCAATACTTTTGGTGGGACCGGAAATTTGTTGAAAACGGTTGGCCACGCGTTTTGTAAAAGGTTTTGCTAGTGCACGGCTTTTCGAATAAGTGGCTCTCAGCGATCTAGCTATACACCATCATATGCATGTAGACAGATACCCATTTTGTTTCACACTTGAACGCACACCTTGGCATCACGGAACACTATTTGAATCTCGTTTCGAATTAAACCCGCTTACTCGCTATACTTTTGTTGAGTCATATTATACTCACATGAGAAAATTTTGCAAGCTAAAAGTGAAATGAATAAAAAAATGTCGATCTTTCGCGAACGATTGTTGGTCGTCTTAATTTCGTTGTTCGGTGGCTCGCAGCCAGGCGAAAGTGGACTCGCCTGTTATTTCTGTCAGCATTACGGCGGCAAAGAGAGCGAGCAGAACTGTGTTGGCGGCGCGGCGCTGGCGAACGACGAATCGCTGCGGAGGCCGTGCGCGCCGACACAGCCGTACTGCATGGTCAGTGGTCGGTCAATGTACAGCAGTGTAGTGTGTAGTGTGGGCATCAGAAATGAACCGGTTTTTTTCTTGGCCACATAAAAACCGGTTTTTTTACCATTCGAAACGCAGAGCAACACCGACATTTCATTGGACTCTTGTTTTTGGGTGCGCAACTTGAGCGGCGTCGCGGTCGGGTGATTGGAGTGGATTATTGAATTGAGGCGCTTTTATTCGGTGCAGTGGTGATGATTCAGAGACTGTGCCGATTGCCGCTGCGTGATCACTGTGAATGCGGCGAAGGGGACAGACCGAAAATCGCATGATTTGTTGCATCATAGTTTGTGTGACCAATATTCGATTGTAACCAAATCTGGTGGTTGCATGATTCCTTGATAGGTTTGATTGAATCATGTATACTTTTCGACAAGAAATGGAACCGCCAATTTTTGTTTCATCAATTCATGTCGCCGTTTTCAGACGGAAGTTGTCACATACAGCAACTCGTTCTATTCGATCCGGCGCGACTGCACGTCCGGCTGCGGTCCGAGTCTGTGCACGGCTACAGGTTGCGGTGACGCACGCTGATTGGCTGCTTATTTGAATTTGGCGTGCTGATTGGCCGCATATTTGAGGTATTGCACGCTGATTGGTCGTACATGTTTAGGAAGAGCCTGGACGGCGCAACAAAAAGGTGGTTGAAGAATAATAGTAAACGTCATTACAAGTCTCAGGATTTGTCAAGCGGCTTGGCGGCATTTTGAATTTGGCGCGCTGATTGGCCGCATATTTAAAGTATTGCACACTGATTGGTCGTAAATGTTTAGGAAGTGGACGAAACTGAGAACGCTGCAATAAAAAAGGCATTGCACAATAATAGTAAACGCCATTGCTGTCCCAGGCTTTGGAATGACGATCACGAAATGCCAAGTTTGCTGCCAAGGCTCGTTCTGCAACAACCAGGATCAACCAGAACAATTCGGCATCGAGAACATGTATGCTGCTGGTGAGAGACATGCTGGTGATGGAAAAATACTGTATTCATGCCTTCTTGGACTGATTTTGACGACATTTCGATGAAATTATCTGCAATAAAAATAGAGCAACACAACAGCACCTTGGTGTTTTGGCACTTTCTTGTGACTTTCGCACAGCAGGTAGAAATTGGTCAATCTCACTGAACTTAAGTGTTCAAAAGTTTCAGTTTATGTAACCTCACCAAAAATAACGACCACAAAAAAAATGGTTCAAACTTCAAAGATAAGTGGTTCACAACGATCCTAAAGCATTTTCAAACAGCCTCTGCACGTTACACCTGCGAAATCGGAGGTTCCAATTATCTGTTACGCTGTGGCTAACAGCGTTGCCCGTTTTAGCTGAAATTTTAACACAACAACTGGCAACTATATTTCTTTCATGGCTGTAAGTTTTAGCTCAAGAGGTTGCTTCAGTTCTGAATACCAGCCGTTTTTCCAATTGACATTTTTATCACCCTGCACAGGTCATACTCATTGTTATTCTGCGTCTGCCTGTTGTGTCGCCCATGGAAAAACAGAAAATAATAAAATTTGAGTAACTATTTCATACTCAGCTCAAGTGAGAGCTCTGAAATACGGTGCTTACATGTGTTACCATTCGATTATTTTACATTTCGGCCTCTTTTGGACAAGCATTTTACTGATTTTGAGTTTGTGCTTCAACGAAACGTCTGCTTTACGATGTTATTTCTGTTCGCATGAACAATTGTCCGACCGACCAGCCAACGTTGAGTTGCGTCGGAAACTTCACCAAAAACCCTGAATATCGACGTATCTGCGCACCAACGGAGAAATATTGCATGGTACACATTTTTGAGCATTTCAAAAGTGCCTTTCATTGTTCAGACATGAAATGTTTTATATTTTGAGACATCCGACTTTGAACGATTTCGAGTTTTTGCACGTTTCAAAAGAAATTGTAAAGCGTCATTCATGAAATAGTATTCAATGACCATGACTTTTTAACACAGCTACGCTTCGTTAAATACTGCTTCATGAATGCCGCTTAAATTCCACAGGCGACATTGGTAACCATGAGCAATGCGTTCACGGAATTCCATCGCGACTGCTCGACAGGCTGCAGTGACAGTCTGTGTCTCGATAAAGGTGTGAACGGCAGACCATGAACTTGTGTTTCGGCTTTGCTGATTGGTCACACACCAGTTTGCTATTATATTTAAAAAAATGCACAGTGTAGTTCAGAAGTTAGTTGTAGTCACACTGCGGAGTATGGTGAGGCGAGACTAGCAATGTTATTGAATTGATTTTGTTAAATTGCCAGCATTATATCCCGATGACTTTTTTTATGTTTGGAGTAGTCGACCTGGGAGATTTTATAAAAAAAAAACCAAATTTTGTAAAAAAAAACTTTAATTCAGGTTTCGGCATCACCGTGAGCACGTGCTCAGTGTGCTGCGAGAGTGACTATTGCAACCGTTGGTCGGACAAAGAAACGTTTGGATTTGGTGGTGCCGTGACCAGTAAACCGTGTCCACTTGTGATTATAACCGGACTTGCATTGGTCTCGGCTACTCTGGCGGAAATTTATGTGATTTTGATTTGATTTTGCTTTTTTGGGGTTTCACTTGATTCATGGTTTTCCGCTGAGAAACTGGCTTCAGTGTCAGATTAAAACAGCTGAATTTTACTGCATTAAAGAAAAACAACATTTATTAAACTATGTTCGTGAATGTAATGCCATTAAAACAGTCATATAAGTAAAAACAGGAAAAACAGATCAAGATGTCAGATCAGTCGCCGTGCGACTAAAGCGGCATTCATGAGGCAGTATATTTAGTGAAGCTGTAGCTGTGCGGTCACTAAATACTGCTTCATGAATGCCCCTCAATAGAGCGCGACGAACAGCACCAGCACGAGCACAATGACGAACGCAATCACCGTATACGCTAGCAGCACGGCCGATTTGATGTTTTGGTGCTGAAAAACGGGAAAAAATGATGAACAAAGTCCTACAGAAAGCCAAAAAACACAAATCTTCACCTTTGGAGGCGGTTTCTCAGCAGTCGGCTGGGGCGGAGCCGGTGGTTGTGCCGACATTGGTTGCATTTGAACCGTTTCCACTTGCGTCGCGTGGTGTTCCGAGTACGTTAGAATCTCCAGTCCAATGGACACTATTACCTTGAAATTGGTGAAAACAGTTGAAATCTATATATATATATCTATCTATCTATCTATCTATCTATCTATCTATCTATCTATAATACTAAGATAGTAACTGTGTATGTAAGTAAGTCAGGTCCGTTCCGCTACGTTGATTGGCTATTAAAATTTACAAATTTGAGCCAATTTTGCTATTTAAGTCATCATCAGCTGAATACTCATACTCCATTTTCTAATGATGACAATGCAAATACAAGTTTAAGTCGTCATTCCGCATGGCTTTAGTCATCATGATGCCTTTTGCTCAAGAGCGACAACCAACAAGCGAGACAATCGTAATAATTGCAAGGACTCCATTGTAGACGATGGAGTGTTTTTTACAAAAAACGAGTTTTTTTGTTGCACTCGATCAAAAAGAACTGGCTTAGGTTAGGGTAAGCGGGGAAAAGAAGTAAACATTCGAAACAAAAGCGGGAGCTTTGCTACGGGTACTCAGTAAAATGTAGAAAATCGTTGCTTTTTTCATTTGTTTTTTTATCACAGAAAATGCGTCACTTACGATAGAAAAGCTACATAGGAAGACAAAAACGACCGTTTTACACAATGGACACTCAGAAACGTGTTGCTTTTTGTTGAACTCGATCAAAAAGAATTGGCTTTGTTTAGGGTAAGCGGGGAAAAAAGTAAACATTTGAAACAAAAGCGGGAGCTTTGCTACGGGTATTCAGTAAAATGTTGCTGTTTTGTCATTTCCATTCTATCAAAAATCCTTGGCTAAGGTTAGGGTTAAAGGTAAGAGTAGTAAACATACCACACAAAAGTGGCCGTTTTGCAGCGAATATTTAAAAAAGTTTTGCATTTTTTGTCATTTAAACTTTAAAAGGCTTAGCTTAGGTTAGAGTAAGCGGGAAAAAGAAGCAACTTATCAAAACGAAAGTTGGCGTTTTGCAACAATTGTTCAGAAGTGTTGCCTTTTTGACATTTACACTCTAAAAGGCCTGGCTTAGGTTAGGGTAAGCGGGTAAAAACCTTTACCAAGTCAAAAGCGGGCGTTTTCCAATGGGTATTTAGAAAAGCGTTGCCTATTCAGAAATGACAGCTGACTGAAGCAGATTGTTTTTCTTAAACCTGTAATTTAAACTGAAACAAAAACTTAAACCGGTATCAGTTAATTGTTGCTAATCAAACGACATTGTTTTTCAAAATTTTTTGAACAGGAATGGCGATTGAACAACATGTGACGACATTGAAAAGCTAACCAAACAAGATTTATTTTTGAAACTTTGAGCGTGAATGGCTGTTAATTGTTGCTCATCAAAGGAGATTGTTTTTTTTTGATACTTTAAACGGGAAGGACAGTGGAATGCAACTGATTAGCGAAGAATGAAAGGACAAATAAGCGACATTGAAAAGCTAATACTTTGATATTTTAATAGGGAATGGCAGTTGTTTGTTGCTGATTAAAAAAGATTGTTTTTTATATTTTGAATGGCAGTGCAGTTATGATTGTTAGATATCTGTTATTTCTTATGTGTCGCTTTGATTGATGCTGAAACAGCGAAAACCAAACCACACAGTAATCAGTGTTATGGTGAGTAAATCAGGTTACGATTGAATCGACAGCAATAAAATCAGCAAAAGCATGTTGCTTCACAAAAAACACGGCTTAAACAACAAAAAATGCTGTGATTTTCAAAAAAGTAGAAGCATCGACGGATACGTTTGCTTTAAAAGTGAGCGATCATTTCTATGGTAAATCAACAACAGTCGGTTAAAGCAGCTCAAAATAAAATGCAATGCATTTTGAGTCCGCGTCGTGGGCAAGGTCAAAAGGGAAAACCAACTCAAAAATAATAGTTGTATTTAATAGCTGACCGTGCCGTAGGCACGGGTCAATTTGCTAGTAATCTAGATATGGCTTAGGTGGTGGCTTAGGTGGTAGCGTATTAGACTGTTGTTTTTGCGCTTCAAACTCCGTCAGGTTAAAATGCACAATAATGAAACAAGCAACTACACTACAAATCTCTCACCTGCGTCACGAGCAGCACAATCATCAATATCAGCGGCGTATAGCCGTTGTTGTTCGCGTGCAGGCCAAGCGAACGAAAGTCAGTCGCCAAGATTATGGTCACGTCTGCAAGGACAGCTGTAGAAATTGAACAGCAGAGAAAACTGTGGAACATCTGCTTAAAAAAATCAGCGTGTCGGACACATTCAAATTTGAATAAACAAAAACTTTACCAGCAGCCAGGACGGCTACCAAGCCGCCGAACGAATGGACGCAGTTGAAGATGGGCCGTTTTGGAGTGCCGGGGTGACAGCGGCAGAGAGCGTTTAGGGGTTGCAACCAGCCACAGAGCAGGCACACCAAACCTGAGGAATACAATTTAATATCAGAATACAGCGGCATTCCTGAAGCAGTATTTAGTGACCGCGTAGCTATACGTCTTAACAGAGCTACGCGTCGCTGAATACTTCTTCATGAACGCCTCTTACGGGCGCACGATTCGCTGGCCATCGTGTTTTTTTTGATTATTTATGAATAAAAAACTTTGTCGAACTGACAGACCAAGTAGAAAAAAAACCGCGGTACGCGTCTACCTGGCGAAACCGCCGACTTTTCCTATTGCTACACGATGCTGTTTGAACTCACATACGTATGAACTCTTTCAAAATGGTTGGTTGCACACTGACTGCATCGCTTTCCCATTCGACCAACCTGAGATGGTGTGTGGATGGCCAATTTCAATGCCCTCGGCAATAACGATGCAGACAGCGCCTGCTATCGACAGAACAACCGCCGTCAAATTGAAACCGCGGTGGAACTGAAATGGAAGACACATACGTACACAAGAAAACTGGGTCTATGAAATGTGATGATTTAGAGCATGCAAACACTCATTTAGAGCATAACTCCGAAGGGTAAAACATCATTTCATTTGCGCCTTGGGTTACCTGAAACCAGAGCGGCGTGTCCAGCAGTTTCTTCGACGGCCAGCACGGTTTGAAGTGACGCGCGAGCAGAATGGCGATCGTTGGAAACAGCCACCACGCAATCAGCATCAGAATGCCTGGCAAGATGGTAAAACACCGTTGGGTTCTTTCGCAAAAAAGTGAGCAAAAAGTTTATTATCTAAAAATGCGGGAGACGCATATAAAAGGAGGAATATGGCCTTGTGTAAGCAGTGGAAGACTTGGCTCGACAACGCTTTTCAAGTCTCTGATGTGGTACACACGGATACAAGTACATAAGAGTTATATTTTTGCGCCGCGTTTGTTGTTTAAAAGCTTGCTGAAAAGCGTAAAAACTTTGAAGTTATTTTTCAATTGTCCTCTTCAGTTTTGTCTAAAATCACACCATGTGCGAAACTCTGTAAATTCTGTGCAAAAACAGAAGCATCAGAAATTGCAAAATATTGCTGCATGTAGCTTTATCGTTGTTGTTGTTGTTGTTGTTGTTGTTGTTGTTGTTTTGTTGGGATTTTTAGGCGATGTTTTTTAGCCAGGGCTAACCCAGAGAAGCGTACAGAACGCCATTGAGTAGGGCGCCCATCGAGTTTTCTCTGTCATTAAGTGCCTACATACCCCTCGGCGGGGCTCGATCCCCCGAGCGCACAGACTGTAGTCTAACGCACTACCACCAGGCCACGAGGGTGACAATTGTTGTTGTTGCTAACGTACGCACCGCTGTGCATACAGCAGCACCAGTGCAAAAAGTGTTGTCTTCCGTTGATTTTCACCCTTTTTACCAAACTCTTGTGACAGGATAAACCGGTGAGTCATTGCCACAGAAGGAAACCTTGCGTTCCCCAACGCCTCTGCGATACACTTTGTGCAAACCAGTGTCAGCGATCTAAAGTCTGATCGTTATTTTAGTGGTTTAGTGGTCGCTAAATGCTAGAAAAAAAGCGAATGTGAAAGTTTCATTTGTCTACAATGTACGAGGGTTGCCACTTGCAACCGAAATAAAGAATAAACGGCGCAAAAATATGACTCTTATGTACTTGTATCCGTGTGTACCACATCAGAGACTTGAAAAGCGTTGTCGAGCCAAGTCTTCCACTGCTTACACAAGGCCATATTCCTCCTTTTATATGCGTCTCCCGCATTTTTAGATAATATTCTGACTTTTACATAAGCCCCGAAGGTCGGACCAAAATGACATTACGTTGGTCACACATTCTTCTAAACCCCGGACAACTCAGGTTTTTCATTTTTCGTTTTTTAGGCCAATTTCGCCTATGCTATTTTTACGGCCGATTCGCCCAAAATCGTCACGATTCAGTACCTAGAATTGCTCACATAAGAAAACTGACCCAAAAGCCGTGATCGGCGCATTGAATTACCCTGGAAAACACAGTTTTCTTGTTTTTCATTTCTGGACGGTTTCACTACATTCCACGGCCGATTCGCCCGAAATCGTCACGATTCGGTATCTAAAGTTGCTCACATAAGAAAACTAACCCAAAATATGTTATCAGCGCATTGAATTACCCTGGAAAACACAGTTTTCTTGTTTTTCATTTTTGGACCGATTTCGCCAATTTCCACGGCCGATTCGCCCGAAATCGTCACGATTCAGTACCTAGAATTGCTCACATAAGAAAACTAACCCAGAATCCGTGATCAGCGCATTGGATTGAATTACCATGGAAAACACCGTTTTTTTGTTTTTCGTTTCTGGACCGATTTCGCCAATTACCGCGGCCGATTCGCCCGAAATCGTCACGATTCAGCATCTAAAGTTGCTCACATAAAAAGCTAACCCAAAATCCGTGATCAGCGCATTGAATTACCCTGAAAAACACCATTTTCTTGTTTTTCGTTTCTAGAACGATTTCGCCAATTTCAACGACCGATTCGCTCGAAATCGTCACGATTCAACATCTAAAGTTGCTCACGTAAGAAAACTAACCCAAAATCCGTGATCAGCGCATTGCATTACCCTGAAAAACACCCTTTTCTTGTTTTTCGTTTCCAGACCGATTTCGCCAATTTCCGCGGTCGATTCGCCCGAAATCGTCACGATTAAGCATCTGAAGTTGCTCACGTAAAAAAACTAACCCAAAATCCGTGATCAGCGCATTGGATTGAATTACCATGGAAAACACCGTTTTTTTGTTTTTCGTTTCTGGACCGATTTCGCCAATTACCGCGGCCGATTCGCCCGAAATCGTCACGATTCAGCATCTAAAGTTGCTCACATAAAAAGCTAACCCAAAATCCGTGATCAGCGCATTGAATTACCCTGGAAAACACCATTTTCTTGTTTTTCGTTTCTAGACCGATTTCGCCAATTTACACGGCCGATTCGCCCGAAATCGTAACGATTCAGCATCTAAAGTTGCTCACGTAAGAAAACTAACCCAAAATCCGTGATCAGCGCATTGAATTGCCCTGGAAAGCACCCTTTTCTTGTTTTTCGTTTCTAGACCGATTTCGCCAATTTCCACGGCCGATTCGCCCGAAATCGTCACGATTCAGCATCTGAAGTTGCTCACGTAAGAAAACTAACCCAAAATCCGTGATCAGCGCATTGAATTACCCTGGAAAACACCATTTTCTTGTTTTTCGTTTCTAGACCTATTTCGCCAATTTCCACGGCCGATTCGCCCGAAACCGTCACGATTCAGCATCTAAAGTTGCTCACGTAAGAAAACTAACCCAAAATCCGTGATCAGCGCATTGAATTACCCTGGAAAACACCATTTTCTTGTTTTTCGTTTCTAGACCGATTTCGCCAATTTCCACGGCCGATTCGCCCGAAATCGTCACGATTCAGCATCTAAAGTTGCTCACGTACAAAAACTAACCCAAAATCCGTGATCAGCGCATTGAATTACCCTGGAAAACACCCTTTTCTTGTTTTTCGTTTCTAGACCGATTTCGCCAATTTCCACGGCCGATTCGCCCGAAATCGTCACGATTCAGCATCTAAAGTAGCTCACGTACAAAAACTAACCCAAAATCCGTGATCAGCGCATTGAATTCCTACGGACTAGACCTTTTTCCTAATATTTTTCGTAGCTCAGACAAAATTTGTAAGAGTGAAAAGCTGATACCCAGTCGAAATGCTACGAACTGTAAAAAATGCACAATTTTGAAGAAAAAAATGGCCGGGCAAAAAAATTCACAATCTACGGAAAAAATTACCCCAGGAAACATTTTTGTTCGACTGTGAAAGTGTCGCAGGTAAAAATTGAAAGGGCGCACACTTAAAACCAGGTGAAAACCCTGCGAACTTTTAAAAATGCCCAATTTTTACCCAAGAACAGGGTCTGGGTAAAAAATTAACCCAATTTTCAAAATCTCCGGTTGGAATTACCCCAGGAAACATTTTTGTTCGACTGTGAAAGTGTCGCAGGTAACAAATTGAAAGGGCGCACACTTAAAACCAAGTGAAAACCCTGCGAACTTTTAAAAATGCCCAATTTTTACCCAAAAACAGGGTCTGGGTAAAAAATTAACCCAATTTTCAAAATCTCCGGATGGAATTACCCCAGGAAACATTTTTGTTCGACTGTGAAAGTGTCGCAGGTAAAAGTTTAAAGGGCGCACACATGTTGATTACATACCAGAAAAAAAAATACAAAGGGAAATAAGTAACACGATTTTCAGAATAGGTTTTTCGTGTCTAGAGCGTATGAAAAATCGTCCGATGAAAATTTTTTCGCGGCTCCAAGCACAACTTTGGGTGTTCGTTTCGTGTGCACAGAACCAAGTTTGTGGCTTATACTATGCTCGCTGCAGGGCAGCGAGAAAGTTTGAAAAACGCGCGCGAGGGGATAACGGCTCATATTATGCGTGATGCGCTGTCCGCTCGCTGGCGCTCGCTCGCGCATCCGCATGATAAAACAAAAAACCAGAAACTAACAATTTATTAACATGAACGTTTTTTTAGGTGAACAAAATCATAAAAAAATGGGAACCGTTGATTAAGTTGTTCTCAGACGTACGTGTATTTCTTTAATTTTCTCAAATTTGAAGCGGACGTCCACTGACTGACCGTGCGTCTGCTTCAGACAGTGCTCCAGTGCCTCCGCCTCGTCGGAGCTGCCGACTTGACCGCTGTACTTTGCGTCGGCAACATTGACGGTTTCTGTGGTCACTTTCGGAAACAGCGCACCAGGCACCAGTGAATGCATTTGCAGTCCTGGCAAATTTGAAGTTGGGAATATATGGAAAAAAATTGAAATAAATGGAAAAATATTGAAAATTCGGATTGTGAGTATATTGTCATCAATTGAAGTAAACCAAGATGGAAATACCACCCGAGGGTATGTTGCTTGTTGATCTAACAAAACGGTGTGTGATTGAGCCAGATACAAATGAACTGTAAAAATCGACCGTAGGCAGACAGCTTATTTGCTGCTTTCAGACTGCGCTCGCTGGTTGCACGCAGCGCCAGTCTCTGCATTCCGAATTCAAATGCAGAAACTGGCTGCTGATCTTTTTTGCAGTTTCACGCACATAAAAAGCAAAAAGTTGATGAATGGTAAAACAGCGAAAGCAACGTTTTTCGATGAACAAAAACCACGTGACGCACTTGTTCCATCGGCAGCACCAACAACAAGCATCAGATGAAGAGCTTGATCGAGTGGGAATACTTGCGACGAATCGATGCCCTGCGGCGGTCGGATGATCCGGCGAACGCGGCAGTAAAATCGACCGTCCGCCACTCCGTAGCCGAGCAGTTGAACTGAGTTCTGAAACAAAACGACGTGTGATTGTTGGGGAAAGAAAAAAGTTTCGGACAGTACATTTCACGAAGCGTGTTCATACTGTACGTAATGGCCTAGTAAATATGGCGGCTTTCTTCAGGGTGCAAGGACCGTGCGAAATTTGAATGAAAGAAAACAGGCGTTCAGAAACCGAATTGTGTGTCAAATTCGACGGAGTTCATTTTAACACTAATTGATTCTTCGTGATATTCTTTTCATTCTTTCTCCCTTGCACACACGATTTCGAATGATCTTGGCAGTCTTGAAAAAGAAAACTGCTAGTCTGCGACTGAACACGCCTTGATGGAGAATACAAGACAGCCTTATCGATTCGGCCATACTGTACGTTACGTGTACGAGTTTATCAAAAAGGTTTAAGGTTTCGTTTACCTCATCAGCTGTGACTTGTTGATTCGATTTGCCCGGATTGTACGACAGCGCTGCCGTCGCTCCGGTGGATCCGTCGAAAATGCACTGAACCACGGAGTCATCGCCCTGAAAAAGCAAGTTCAGTTTTGTTTATATATTTCCAGGAAACGTAGATGGAAAAACAAAGCGAAATCTGACAGATGTTCAGACTATGAAAGTTGGTGGACGAAATGCATGTATCCACAACATCGTAGACTTTTATGGTGTTCTTTTCATGGTGTCACGTGCTATAATTTCAGTTTAGAATAGCCACCATTTACCATGTGTTCATCCTTCGACAGCCCAACGGAGACATACTGCGCGCCGGTGCCCTCCAGTTTACGCATCAACTCAAACTCCACATTGCCGTCGCCGTTTCGTTGCCACGTCACCACGGACGCACAGTCGCTGTGCGGTTGACATTGGCCCGGATTGAGAAAGCAACCCTTCGAAGAGCCGCATTGCACCGTGCTGAGGTTGGTGAACGTTTGGCTGAGTGACGGCTGCAAGAAAATTAGTGACAGATGGTGTGGCGTCAATTTGTTACGGCAGTCACTTGGTGAGTGGCTGCCTCTGAGATTTTCGTCACTCATTGACTGCTAGGCGCGAACCCGGGTTCACTCAGAAATTACTCCTTCACAGCAATATGCCTATCACACACCAATCAGCTGCGCGTGTGTGCAGCCGACCAATCAGCTGGTTGTACTGTATATACAAATGTACTATCCAAATGGACTGTTTTAATCAGAGATACTAGGTTGCGTAAACGCTTAGAGTTCACCCTAAACCACTAACCTGCAAACATCCAATAACAACAACAACTCCGCAAATGTGAATCGCCTTTGTTGCCATTTACTTTCTGGACGTTCGATTCCAGTCGCAAAATAATATGTGCGAAAAAGGCAGACCTAAAAACGATTTCACGGGCCAATTCTAAGTGCGAATAATAAAAACTCCCACATAAACCGGAACTCAATCCGCACATAGGTATCTGTCGGAAAACTGTCAACAAGATTGCTATTAGAGCAGACTCGGCAAAAAACGTGGATTTATAAAAATGCATCCGTACAACGGGACCATCGTCCCGCTGCTCATAATAATTCTTAGCATTCATGATTGCCAATCGAGTGAGATTGGAATGGCGCTGTATGTTTTGTTGCTATGCATGATGACTGAGCATGTTGCTAAGCTCCCATTCCGCTAAAAAAATATTTGCTTTACCAAAACGCTAAAATCTAAAAAAATATGAAAATGTGGTTGCTGTTGCTGTCAGTTTCACTGTGTAAGCAAAAAGGAGTCTATGCTGGGGTAGTTTTTTTATGAAAACCTTACAATGCAAAGATTGCAAAACGCGTAATTTTAGCCATTGAGTTGACAGGGTTGATAATTGAATAACGTTGAGTGCAAAGGGTTTCCACAAAAAAATAAAACCAGTTTGAACAAGTGTAAGCGGTCGAGCGCAAGACTGAAATTTATGTTTTTTACACCAACACAAAAGTTCTCGGAAAAAAACTTGAAACTTTTTTACGAATCGTTTCTAACTTTTAAACTTGGTGAATAATTTGCCAAAGACGCTGAATATTTTTAATGAAAAATTCCAAACGAGAAGAAAACTATAAATGCATGCCAAAACATTGTTGCGCATGCAAATGGAATAACCACCATTGCAACAAGAGTGCAAACAAATATCGGGCTTTTATGCGTATGTATGTACAAAATGTTTTATTCTGGCGAATAACCAGCAAAATTGTGCGCAAACAAAAGCAGTAAACGTTCTGTCACCCAGCGAAATCTCAAAAAAAAATCACGTTATAAAGCCACCCACAGCACTGTATAATATGGATTGCAGCAGTTTTTACATCAAAACGATCATTTTCAGTGTGGAGCACACAGCCGGTGTAGCTCAACAGCAAAATGACATCAAAACGGTGCAATATATTTTTCTGGAATATTTTTCGGCACTCGAGAGGTTGTTTGTTAAAAAACATACACTCGCGTGACATATTGTGTCGAATTTTATTTGAATTTTTTGAAGTTTTATTTCATTTTAACTCAACCGATTTTCAAAAAAAACTGCACTGGAGCACTTTAGTCAATCGTCTAAAAAAACAAAAGTTGAAACTTGTAGTTTCAAGTGTACCAAAGCTTAGTGAAAACACTAGCAGTTGACCCGTGCCTACGGCCCGGGTAAGAGATGTTTGCGATTTTGTTAACAGCAAGGTGCACCCGCGGATTTATCGACATTTATTTGATTCTGTTTTCCTGGAACTGCAAACGTGTTGATTTTTCAACCAAAGCTTTCATGCGTTTAAATTCCTTGATATCGTTTATTTTTTGGAGCAAGTATGCTGTTTTTATTTTTATCTCGAGAACCCGCTCAATTGTTGAAAGGGCTTTTCAAACGTTTCAAATGTTTGTTTTCAAGCTTTTCGATTTGGTGTCAGTCAATTAGTGTCAGTCAATGTCAAAAATGATTCTTTTACAGCTGTTTCGCTGATTTTGCAATCGTTGAGAACTTTTTTCTAAACAAATTAGATTTGCTGCTCCCGTTTGTTCTCGGTTAGTTAAGTTGAACTCTGTTAAAGGCAAGTCGTTCCCGTTAGATTTTTTCTGGTTGACTGAAATTGTTCAAACGTGACTTGATTGTTTGACAATTTCATTTTTCAAAGTCCCTAAGTTTGACCCACAGGCCCGTTTATTTTACAGAACTGGCCGGAATCGATACCCGTTTATTTGCGCAATCCCATTTGTATTTTTATAGTAAGCCCGCTTTTGCACAAAAATGTTTTTTAAACAACATTTCAGTTTCTGCTGTTTCAAGATTGCAAATTTGGGTTCACAATTTTGCTTTTTGAAAGTCACAGATTTTTAGTTAAAATCTTGTAAAAACTGCTGTTTGTTTAGTGCTCTCACAATCGATCTTCATGAACTGTTTCATTTTGCTTTGATCGAATGTTCCGCATCAACGTAAGCCGTGTATTTGGTTCAGAAAAAAGGAATTCAATTATTATTCACAGGAAAACCACTTTTGTGTGAAAAAATTCAAAAGTCAATTTTGTTTATGTTGGTTTTTCAAAGTCGTAAATTCATTTTATTGGGAAACCCGTTTTCCAGTTTTTGCTATCGATCATAATCGGATGTGCCGTCCATTCTGTGAGATATTGACTTCTTTGGAGCAATTCGTTCCCGCACATTATAATCTCATCTTTTTACATCACCACCAACCAAGCTGACCATTGCGACGGAACGTTGATGACAGAACTGAATGAATCATGATGACTCGTTGTTGAACACCAAAAGAGAGAAAGTGATTCGCATAGAAAAATTGTTAAAAAGTGATAGCACCAGTTTGATTTCGCTACCTTAAATAGCAAAAAGTTGGACGGACAGACAGACAGACGGACAGACAAAGTATTTTTTTAGTACTAGCAGTTGACCCGTGCCTACGGCCCGGGTAAGAAATGTTTGCGATTTTGTTAACAGCAAGGTGGGAGTGGGACCTTCGTCTTATTTCTATTTACCAATTCGACATTTCATTTCTTCTTACAAACAATTTGTTTCAGTGCTGTAAATTTCAACACCCTGTAGTGGCAAAGCTGCGATTATTAGCAGTTATATACCAGTGGCAAAGATGCGGCCCCTTTCTAGTGGCAAAGTTGACCAAGTACCCTTGCGATGAGTCGTTGTGGGTATCTAATCCTAAACCTAATCCTAAGCCAAGCCTATTTGATAAGGTGAAAATAATCAATTTAGTTTTTGCATTTTTTCTTGCCTGTGTTAGGGCAGGGGCCACCGCTACTGCACATGCACCTCTTTTAATAATGATGCATCATGGACTGGAAATTGTTCAAACGTGACTTGATTGTTTGACAATTTCATTTTTCAAAATCGCTAAGTTTGACCAAAAGAGGCCCGTTTATTTTTTATTTTACAGAACTGGCCGGAATCGATACCCGTTTATTTGCACAATCTCATTTGTGTTTTTTATAGAAAGCCCGCTTTTGCACAAAAATGTTTTTTTAAACAATACGATTTCAGTTTCTGCTGTTTCAAAATTGCAAATTTGTGTGCACCACAACTGGCCGGAATCGATACCCGTTTATTTGCACAGTCCCATCCCATTTGTGTTTTTCATAGTAAGCCCGCTTTTTGCACAAAAATGTTTTTAAACAATATGATTCCAGTTTCTGCTGTTTCAAAATTGCAAATTTGTTTTCACAATTTTACTTTTTGAAAGTCAGAATTTTAGTTAAAATCTTGTAAAAACTACTGTTTGCTTAGTTTTTTTCAGATTTTTTTCTGGTTGACTGAAATGATTTGTATACATTCTTAAAAGTGGTTTTCTTGATTTCTGATCAGAGGTTGCTTGCAATGAGTCGTTGTGGGTATCTAATCCTAAACCTAATCCTAAGCCAAGCCTATTTGATAAGGTGAAAATAATCAATTTAGTTTTTGCATTTTTTCTTGCCTGTGTTAGGGCAGGGGCCACCGCTACTGCACATGCACCTCTTTTAATAATGATGCATCATGGAGTGGAAATTGTTCAAACGTGACTTGATTGTTTGACAGTTTCATTTTTCAAAATCGCTAAGTTTGACCAAAAGAGGCCCGTTTATTTTTTATTTTACAGAACTGGCCGGAATCGATACCCGTTTATTTGCACAATCTCATTTGTGTTTTTTATAGAAAGCCCGCTTTTGCACAAAAATGTTTTTTTAAACAATACGATTTCAGTTTCTGCTGTTGCAAAATTGCAAATTTGTGTACACCACAATTTTGCTTTTTGAAAGTCACATAATCTGAGTTAAAATCTTGTAAAAACTGCTGTTTGTTTAGTTCTCTCTCAATCTATCTTCATGGATCTGTTTCATTTTGCTTTGATCGAATGTTCCGCATCAATGTTACCCGTGTATTTGATTCGGAAAAAAACATGGGATTCAATTATTGTTCACAGGAAAGCCACTTTTGTGCGAAAAAAAATCAAAAGCCGAATTCGTTTCTGTTGGTTTTACAAAGTCGCAAATTCTTTTTATTCGGAGACGCGTTTTTCCAATTCTTGGTATCGATCATAATCGGATGTGCCGTCCATTCTGTGAGATAATGGCTTCGTTAGAGCAATTCGTTCCCGCACATTATAATCTCATCTTTTTACATCACCACCAACCAACCTGACCATTACGACGGAACGTTGATGACAGAACAAAGAATCATGATGACTCGTTGTTGAAAACCAAAACAGAGCAAATGATTCGCATAGAAAAATTGTTAGTGATAGCAACATTTTGATTTCGCTACCTTAAATAGCAAAAAGTTGGACGGACAGACAGACAGACAGACGGACAGACAAAGTATTATTTTAGTATTATAGATAGTAGATTCATTGTCCATAAACCGTGAAACCAAAATGAAAGTTCTAAAACTGAGATCACAGCATGATTTGACGAATGATCGCACACCCACTGGCTATCAACACCACGAGCGACTGGACAACAATTTGCGAACAGGCACCTGAAAGCGAAAACAAGCGAGTTGTATCTGCATTATTTTCAAAAAACAAAAAATAGCGGTTATTTTTGCTTTTAGTGCATGGGTTTGTGCACGTTTTAATCCGATAAGTGCATCTTGCATGAACATGTGCAGCAACGTGCACATTATTTTTTAATGGGGAATTTAATGAATTTTTGGGAATTTAATGAACAGCGTTTTGTTGGAACGAACTTTCTCCCTCTGGATGCGGTTCGTGATCCCCGTGATCGTGCCCGCTGTGGTCGTGCTCAGACTCTTCAACTCCTGTGACGCCCACGAACTCGGTCACTACCGTCTGCTGAGTGCTCGCTGCTCTTCGAGTGTGCTGTCGGACGACTGCAGTTGAACGTTTTTTTCTTTTCAGAGTTTTAGCTGAGTTTTCGCAAACGTAGTGTGGCTGGTGCCTTGGAATGGAAGCAATGTTACAGTACAGCTGGTCATCAACACAGCCGCATTGAAAAAAAACATTTTACAGTTGAACTCTACATTATAGTCAATCCGCTGATTGGCTGGTGATCTCGTGATACATAGGTATGCATGCTTTCTGTGCAGACATTCCAGCGGGAACGGAGTTTATGTCCTTTCGACGTTTTTTTTCAGGGCTATCCACCATTGCCACTGTGATTAATCAGACAAATTGGTGAATGTCTGCCAAATAAATCCTCACTTCATACACTGGCAAAACTTTTTTCTTCTTTACATGCGCGATGATACCACCGCCCACCAGTAAGCTACATAGCGACAACATCACCATTGCGTTTTGCTGACTTTTTTCAGAGGCGGCCGGACCGACAGCGAGCAGCAGATTGTACGGCCTGTCCAACGGCTTCACCTTGTCCGTGTTGACGCGTTGCCGCTGCGGCTGGATGGACTGACGCACGTGGCAGTACAAATAGCCGTCCTTGCTGCCGCTGCGCTTCGTCTGCAGCTCGTTGTCGCTGTTCTGAATGATGAATGCGGTAAACGCGTTCATTTTGAATTCGCCTGTGTTATGCAGTGTCTGAAAGAATGATGAATGCGGTAAACACGTTCATTTTAAATTCGCTTGTGTGTTATCCAGTGTCTGAAAGAAATTGTCAGAAAATGAACAAAATTATTGCTGACACCACCGCTAATTGATTTTGAAATTTTACAAACAAAAGAAACACCGTTCTGCCACTGTGATTGGTCGCACCAGTGTCATAGAAAACCTGATTGATTTGACCGATTTCAACTAAAATTCGCAACCAATCAGCGTTATCAGTTCAATTGTTCAGTTAAAACGAACATCTCTAATATAATTGTAAAAAAAATAAACGTTCACGTCGCTTCACCTCCACCGGCTCATTCGTGTAGCCGGGATTCCAGGCGAGCCGCCCGAACGCCTGATTGGTGCTCTTGCGAAAAATGCACAGCGTCACGGCGTCGCGGCCCTGCGCACGGGAAATCGGAGCAATTCAATTGAAATGCAGCGCACCACAATCCGGATTTGAATCAAATCCAAGCGGTTTGAAGAAAACATCAAGCCAGTGCTCACAAAAAATTGGCTCCTGTTCTAAACGGGTTATCTTTTATTTTGGTTCCGGAGACTCAGTGCGCGCAGAGATTCGTAAACAGTTTCATGCATTCACGCGGGAATTCAAAATCAGCAAAGTGATCCGAGTCCTCTAAGTGTGACCGAGTCACTTAGGCTAATTTGAATTGCCACATAAAGATTGAAACTGGTTTCCTCACAACGTCTGAACACGCACTGAGCCGCAGAACCCCCAAAAAATTGATAACAGCAAGCAAAGTTTGTTGTTGGTGTTGGGATTTTTAGGCGATGTTTTTAGCCAGGGCTAACCCAGAGAAACGTACAGAACGCCATTGAGTAGGGCACCCATCGAGTTTTCTCTGTCATTAAGTGCCTATACACCCCTCGGCGGGGCTCGATCCCCCGAGCGCACAGACTGTAGTCTAACGCACTACCACCAGGCCACGAGGGTGACATCGTTTGCCGACTTATTACCATCTCCTGATCATCGGAGAATCCGATCGCCGCGTACTGCAGGTCCACAGTTTTATCGAGTTTTTTCATGAACTCAAAGTCGACGTGCTCGCCGTGCTTGCTGTAGGTGACCAGTAGATCAGCGCAGCCGTTTGCATTTTGTACGTCGCACGTCGACGGCAGAACGGTGCAGCCTTTGCTGCTGCCACAGGCGCTCGTGTCGACTGAGGTCATTGTCGAGGCCTGTTGCAAAGAATGCTAGGGTGCGTGTGTGCACTGTTTTCGGAGCCACCTGCTCAACAAATTCGTTGACTAATGTACTACTGAACAAGTGGCGTTTTCACAAGGCTGCACGATTTTTTTGAGACGGAGGGTGGGGAAGGCTTTCGGGCGTCCCGGGCCAAGTGATTCCACTCAGTCATAATCAATCAGCGTCTATGCGCAGAATACGAATATTCAAATTCTGAAGATATAATTGACTGGAAAAAACGTCAACAAATACACCGAAGCAAAATCTTCTTCAGAACTTACCATTTTCAGCCCGACTGCCAACAGCAACGATGGACACAGCCAATTGACCATTTCGATAAATATTTTGGCACTTCTAACAGAAAGGGAATTTGCGTGGTTTAAGATGTTTATTGGGTTTGCTGCTTAGGACGGTGCGATTACGACAGGAATAATAACAAACTGATTTCTCATCACAGATACAGATCACAAAACAAACACAGATCACTGTAATCAGCTTATATAGCCAATATAATGACATGTATCAATTACACAATACACGTTGTTCCCAACTTCTCCCCAACAATTGAAAATGATTTATCACATAATTTGATTGGCTGATTAGAATTTATTTGTTTATTAGTCAACGCGATCTGCAGAGAACGCTTCGAGATCGAAAAGAGCTAAAGTCGCACACTGCTGCACAAATTGAAACGTGATACTGGTCCGTCTTGGACTCTCAATCTAACGGTCGTGGGTTCGAGCCCCATGTTGGGCGCCAGAAAGGGAATTTGCATAAGCTTCTAAACTACTGAACTTTGAGAGAAATACAGCTTTTCAAGAACACCTAGTTTTGTGATCCTTCCTATTTGGAAAACAAGCTGATTAGACTATTCAGTTGGTCGGTTAATTATTTAAAATTGAGAACAGCACAAAATTTGAAGAAGATCAGAACAAATTACACAACTGCTGTGATAAAGTACAATTGTGGGGCATATTATATTATTGCTATGGCAATAACGAACGAATACACACAGAATATTCGCGATGATCAACAGCCCCTCCTCAGCAGATGAATTCAATAACTATGTGCTGAAAGCACGCTGTTTAGATCTCTCAATGTGAATCGGCCAATCAGCGAGCGGGGAAACTTTTCGGTGGGGTCCTTGACTTGAATAACGTTACATGTTTGTGCATAATTAAAAAAATTTGGCAGCACTATGATTTTTAGATGAAGAAAAAATACAAGCATGCCATAAAATGATCTTTTTTGCAATATAAACTTATTTGAACAAACACAGATTGCCTGTGAAAATCGCATTTCCAGCCACTCAGCGCAGTGCATGATATCTGGGATTTCTGGGAATTGATCTTGGGTGTTTTTGACTCTGACGAAACTGAACAACGAAAAATGAATGAGGGAAACGCTTTTCTCAAAAGAAATTCAATAGCAAAACCTCTAAAGCGGTCGGTACGACATGGATGGGAAGTTCAGACATGTGTGGTAAGAGCAGTGTGTCTGGAACTACACAGAATTCCAAGACTCCTGCACTCTCATTATTTATAAACCAGGCTTCTTGTTACGCCAAATTTTGCGATTTTTCGCGCCTGCAATTTATATTTTTTATACTTTTTTCAATGTTCTGAAATGTGCGTGTATCATTGGACAGAGTCGCCAAAACCGTGTGGAGGCGCGAGAGAAGAATCTGAATCGCTTTTGTTGTGATATTTGCGCTTGTTTTGATGTCGGGGTTATTATTATTTATTTTGAAACCAGTGAACAAAATAGACAATTGTAAATGCCAGTGCACTCCGAGACTGAGCGCGTGTGGTAACTAACTTAGAGCGCTGATGAGCGTTTCTACTTACCACACTTTTTAAAATTTAAGCCGTTTTTTAATCTTTAACTTATTCAAACAATTTTAAGAGTTAAAAAAATAACCAAACTAAAAAAGGTTTATGATAGAACTGGAAGCAAACACGTACACGACATTGACTACAGCCAGATTTTATTATGTGGTAAATTGTGGTTATGTTTACTGTTGCCACAATAGCAACACTCCCCATTGTCGTTCTAGGTGGCAAAATTGCACTCGTTTTGCAGAGGTGTATAATTTTTAGCGCGTCAAGGAGAGAAATCATTCATAGAACGCAAGACAAAAAGCAGACTGGTGGGTGAAGGGAATCACTGATGGAGTAGTGCATGATCAAAGACACCTTTGCAACAAGAACTTCAGAGATGCTCAATACCAACGTCCAACGGTTGACATCAGTGCAAACTACAAACTTGTTGGTGAAACCGCATATAACATGAAAACTTTGGACTAGGAGGGGGGCTGCTACTGGGTTTATTATTATTATCGTGGTGTTTCGTATAAAAACGTGCAAACAGTGTAAAAAGTGCACGTTTGCATGCAACCAATTGACACTGGCTTTGCTGTGTTTAAATTTTTGATGCGCCTGATTGGTCAAATTAACCGATGCAGCCAATCAGCTTACTGGTGTGTGCACACTGCCTGCATGCATAACATGAATTTCGCTGAATACATGATTTCTGCATCTTCTGCTGCGCTTGCTACACGTGCATGTGGAAAAATGTTATTTTCAGCATTTTGTATGCATTTTTTGAATATTGGTGCTGAACTTGTTTTACGCTGATCACAACGTGCAGTGGTCGATTATGTGGATTGGGAAAAAGGTGCATGTTCATAAAGATTATACGTGATTTTTTGGCTGTAGACATTTTTATTCACGCAGAAACGGTTTTTCTCGGTTTATGGGATTTCAACTTAAAAAATGAACGCACACACAATGAGCAGGAAATTCTGTTTGCGCCAAGTTCGTCTTTTCAAAGCTAGTTCTTTACAATCTTGTTCGCTCGTATTCTATAATACTAAGATATCCGAATAATGGAAAGTGGAGCAGAAAGTTTCCATGACAACGGAATTCAAGACGGTGCAAAAGAAAAACTAGTTTTGTTAGTGATTAAAAAGGTTGCTTCAGTGCGAAAATCAAGCGAAAGCCGAAAACGTTCGCATTATCAACAATGAAACTAAGAGATGTGTGTCATTTTGTCGTTCTACTATCATCGCTTCCTGTTTCACTGGTCGTCAACTATGATGGCAATGGCGTGCAAGCTCTTCTCGAGCTCCGTGCACTTTCTCTCGAAGTGTATCAGCAGACACTGAACATTCTCTATGAAGAAGCACTGTTCAATGCCACCTCTACTGAAAAGCCGACTTCCACACTTTTTATGTCACAATGCAAGCCCACCACTACTGAGATGATTGACCGGTTCACGACGTCATTTGGCGACATTTTGACGAACACTTGCCAATCGGTTGACACTAAGACTGTGGACGGATGCTACTGCGCTCCAGGGACCAGACTTAACAAACTTTTTTAGCTGTTTATAGTCACCATAGCAGGTTCTAGAAAGGCAATGTTCGAAGTTTCAGAATATTAAGGTTCAGGTTCAGCAGTTCAATAGTTCGGAAGCGCGGTGTTTTCTAAAATGAAACGAGCTCCACTGAAACCTTGAAACAGCTATATTGGAGTTTCTAAAACTGGCGCCCTGGCGGATGCGAATGGCAGGTGACGGTTGACGACGACACGCAGTCATGTCAAACGATTTTTTATCGCCTTCGGACTGACAATGAAGTGCAAATGCAGCTGGTCGAATATCGAAACGCAACCGAGGAGGCTGACGGTCGAAACGCGAATACGGCAACTTTGGAAGGAGCACGTTCGAAACAATACGATGCTGATCAACAAGATACAGACTCGAATGCGGAGAGGAACGGCGCTGATTGGACCAAAGCGGCACTAGGTGCTCTGAACAGCACACAAATTTTACTGCTGATTACGTACTTTTGTTTTAGTTTTTCATTCAGATAAACGTTTTTTCTTCTTTGCGAGTTGGTCTTACATTTCTGCTGTGAATTTTTCTGTTGCTTCTGAAACGTTGCTGGTGAAAAAAAACACAATTTCAACAACATTCGTTCTTTCTAAAAGTCATGTAATTCTGGTGGCATTGCACTGTGCCATAAAAAGTGGCACATCAATTACGTTGAAGAGAGCTTTGTGCATTTTTGAGACAGTGGAGGGGTGTGGCGCACCGTTACGTGCAAAAAAAGTATTTGTATGAGTTTGCTCCAGTTTTATCGAAAAAATTCAGGTAAAACTACAGCGAAAGACGGAACAAAGGCCAAAGAAGCTGATTTGAAGGGCACAGCTGTTTGTGGTTTTAGTGCCCGACAAATGTAATGTGTGTGTGTGTGGTCAATTCAGAATTACGCTTCTTGAAACGACCCATAATGTTGGCCTTTCGAAAAAATTATGGTACAATGGGAAACAACAAAGAAGGTGGCGAAGAAAAAACAGCCGGGTTTTGACAGAAAGTCTCAGTAATTTTCGAGTTGGTAAACTTTATTTATTGCTCGTCAGTTTCTGAGAACGGTCACAATTTTACGACGCGTTTTCACAGAAATTTAGCAGACGGAATATTTGAAAAACCATATTTGGAGTGAGTTTTCTAAAAGGAGCATATGGGCAACGAACAGGCGATACCGCAGTTTGGAAGGAGCGTTCGCAAAAGCATCAAGCGGGTCGTTCGGAGCTCGGGTAAACTGAATTCGGAGTTCGGGTAAACTGAATTCGGAGTTCGGGTAAACTGAACGGCACTGAGTAAACAGTTCAACAAAACTTTAACATTGTGTATTGTCAATTTTTTGGAATTTGCGACTGCGTGTGCAGACGTAGAAAGGAAACTAGTTTCAGTCTTTATGTGGCAATTTTTAAATTAAAAATGCTTTAAAAAGCAGCCAAAGTGACTCGGCCTTATTCAGAGGACTAGGATAGGATCACTTTGCCAATTTTGAATTCCCGCATCATGCATAAACTGTTTATTTATCTATGCGCGCATTCAGTCTCGGGACCATAATAAAAGATCGTAGATCTATCAGTCGTGTACACTGCGGCTGACCATGCGATTGAGCTACTATTCTCAGTGATCATAACGTAACGAAAGTCATCCTTCTACCATTTTGGGGTTTCTGAATATTTCCCACACAAATTTAAAAGTACGACCAAGATTTTCAGTAAAAAATTCAATTTTTATGCATACATGCAGCAAAACTGAACAATGCCGACACGTACGTGCAGATTCGATTTCTGCCCGAGAAGATCGAAGAGTTGGTTGGACGGACAAACTTCACTCGCGACGAATTGAAGCTGCTCTACCGACGATTCAAGGAGGTGCGTCTCAATACAGAAATAGTGACGTCATTGTTTCTTCTGACTTGAGCAGCCTTAACTTTGCTGAGTTCTTAGAGAAAACTGAAAAATAGGTCAATTAAATCAAGTTTTGTATTTTAGGGGTTTCAGATAAAAACATTTTTCAGAACTACCCGCTCGGCTATGTAACTCTGACCGAACTGCAACGAATGTATGAGCACTATTTTTATTACGGCAGTAAGTGAGTGCAACTCATTTTACAATTGTTGTTGTTTTCTCGAATGTTTTTGCCTTTTTTTCAATCTGCACCCGCAGACACCGAGAACTATGCCGAGCTGATCTTTCGCGGCTTCGATCGAAATGGCAATGGACACATAACATTCGAGGTAATTCAAACTTTAACGTTCAACTTTTTGTTTTTTTTCAGCATTTTCTGCATTTTTGTAGGAATTCGCTGAAACGCTGTCAACGCTGCTCCGGGGCACAATGAACGAACGACTGAAGTGGCTGTTTGAAATGTTAGGCACCACTGAGAGAGCAGGAAGCAACGTTTCACGCGCGGTGTTTTATGAAAGCGAAAGGCGCATTCATGAAGCAGCATTTAGTGACACGTAGCTGTGTTGAAACAGCTGCGTTGACCGTTTCAGTTGAAATTTTAACACAACAAATCGAAACTATATATCTTTTGCGGCTGGAAGTATCAACTGAAAATCCTGCTTCCGTTCTGAATACCAGCCGTTTCCCCTATTGACATTTTGCTTTGATTGCCCTGTACTTGTTCACTCATTAACGTACGTATCCGGGACGGCCGAACACGCCCCGCACAGGTACGACACAACACGCCGCGGCGTCATCAGACAGGACGATCTGGTGCGTGTGATCACGGCCGTGCACGCGCTCATGGCCGACGACCATCTGAGGCCGTCGACTGAGTACATTCATCAGCATGCGGACGAAGTGGGCGTGCACATTCGCGGCGTGTTGTTTTGCGTTTTTGTGAAAACGCTGAAAACTGATTGGTTTTAACCAGACTTCAGTTTCTAGATTTTCGCCCGCTTCGACCTGAACGGCGACGGCATGATCACGTTGGCAGAGTTCGTGCAGGTACAGGGTGTCACTGAGAACCATGGCTTCTAAAGCGGCATTCACGAAGCAGTTTTCAGTGACCGCGTAGCCACGTGTCACTACATGCTGCTTCATGAATGCCCCTTTACGTTTTTTTGGAACCTTGTTGCGTTGCGTTGCGTTGCGTACCCAACAAGTGAGTATGCCTTGCCTATTATGATGACCATGTATTTTTTAAGCATTTTGAACGTTTGCAGGTTTGTTCATCGGACACAACGTTCCGTCAGTCACTGTCTCTGTTCGCACCCGTATGCCAGCGTGCGAGCGCCTCTGATTTCACGCATTACCAACGATTGGCGAATCTACGTCGCAGATCACTGTCGGAACAGCGATTGGTCAATAAGCACAAAAACAGCTCTGATGATGTCGTGCACCATCAGTGGCATCAGTACAGTTTCCGCGAGCGACCTATGAAGAATGTTGAGTTCAGATTGAGTGATTGATTAAGATGAACAGCGAACAGAATTTGGCGTGGATTTGTGTATTTATCGCTAACAGCAAACATAAAACTTGTTGTTTCCTTCATCCAATAAATACTATTGGTATTCTAAAGTCAATTCTGCGGCCCAAAGCACAATTTTGGTTGCACCTCTAAATGTTCTGCTGGATTGCTCCGAATTTGTCCTTTCCATTATTCTTGAAAAGGTTTCACCAGCAGCAACAGCAGAACTGTCGCGGGATTGAGTTTATTCCATTAAAATATTCCAAACAGTGAATCGCACGCACATGACGGAACCCGGGACAACACACAACGACAAGCTTGCAGCACTCAGGCACATTAAAATTTACAGTACGCAGAAATGCATGTCTGTTTGCTAAAGTAAATACAAACAAAACCGTAATGGGACAAGCGTTTTCGGAGCTGCACGGAAGCCCCTCTAGGATCGGCGTTGGAATTGTTTGAGTGATGTTTTTTACAGTTCAGGACAAGAGCCGCTAAATGTGTGTCGAAGATAAAAACATTGATTGAGTTTCAACAGGATTATATTGGTTGAATTTTGTCGGGACGGGATGAATAACGGGCAAACCAAATCAAATGTAGCCAACCTAATCCACAAGTTCCCTTCCCCAGTAAGAGTTCAGAATTCTACGCCGATTCCTGTCTGCAATACATGCATCATACTGAATCGTACATCTGTCGAAAGCTTGAGATCGTATACTGTATGTGCAAAATAAAGCTGCTCTGGCTTTAGCATGTGATGTTTACCAATCAAAGGAGTCGCTTCATGTGGAAATATTTGTTTGCTGCCCCTGTATCTGTGGCTCTACTACTGCGATTCGCTTGTCCATTGAACAGCCATTCATGGTTACTAACGTCTAACAGCCCGAATCGTCTGTTTCGTTCGAACTCTTTGTTTTTTGGCAACACTGTGCAACAGACCTCGACAAGAGTTAAATCTGTAAACAAAGTAACCACCGATCTCTCAAGAACACTAGAATTGCGGTAAAATTGCGATTTTTCTGTGCAACAATGTTGATGCCCGCCTTCGAATGTTGTGAGTGATCGTTGGTGACTCAGCCAACAATCACCGTCAACCGCGTCTGTAAAAATGCTTTCGCGGAAAAATAGGCAAAAACCGTGAAACAGACCTTATTGAGTGCATGCAGATTTGCCATAAACAGTGGGACGCGGCGCGCGCTCGCGCGTGGGTGTCAGCTGCTGCCGCGAACTCGAACTGAAAAACGCTCAAGCAAATCGAAAGGCGGAGCTCCGCTACATAGACGCGTGTATTTGTTCGATGGAGCTTACGGTAGACAACGCAGCCGAAGGGCTCGTTAGCTGGACGCACAGTCGACTGGTGCAATTCGCGTGCTATGCCACGGTTGCTCACTGCTCTTGCAAACAGTGAAGTTCGCCCGATTTTTGAACTGGACGTTGGTTTCGAATTCTAAAAACTCCTCAACGATCTTGGTCATGCTGTTCAGTTTCGGCACGGACTCAAACTACTCTGGTCATTATTCTCCGCAGCAACAACAACAACCACAGGCTCAGGTGGGCGAAATCCGCACGTACAGTTTTGCAACAATATTCTCAATGCGTTTTGTCTTTCTGCTCTTGTCCGTATACGCGCGGAAACCAAATCCAAGTGAACTGAAATTTGACGATTGTGTATATGTCATAAAATCGATTTCCATACAATGCCGACGAGCGCGAGGAGTTGTATGTCTCGTTGTTTGGTGTAATCGAATCCAACAAGAGAGTAAATTAATATGGCTGCCTTTGGCCCAGGCTTGGCAGCTTTTTGCACTGTGCTGTGACACACGTGGCGTGATGCTGGAACATAAAAAAAAACAATACCGAGGTTGCCCTCAGTTCGGATAACTCGTGTTGCATTGTCTTGATAGTCTTGAAAGTCAGGCATGCAGAGCAACTGATCTGATTTGCACCCGGGCAAAAAATTACCAATCAAGATGGTCCGATTCAAAAAACCGTGCGGGAACCTTGTTCAGTGACAAGCTTCACACCTTCATGTGTGAGCCGTCTCGGGTATCACCAATAATGAAAACCGTAAACCGATTCGTAATGACGGGCGGAACAATCACACACGTATGTGCATCGTTTTCAAAATATTAGACGAATATAAGGTTCAATCTATCGAAATTCGATCGTCCGTTACGTGCGCGTTATGCAGGTCTACATGTAAAAACACAAACCTGTAATATAACAGCGCACGTCGCGCTGTTGAACAACAACAGGCCAGCCGATTTCGATTTCATCTCTCTCGCTCGCTCACTGTTCACTCTCGAAACACACGCACAACAACGCAGTGGAGTCGGGTACAGTTTCGAAATCGACATCGGATCCGCGCGCGCGCGCGCGATCCGGCCACGCGCAGGCAGCACACACCGATATGCGTTGCCCACGGTATCCGATGTCCCGGGCTCTAAATGCGTGCGTTCTGGCCCGCCTGTATATACGTATTTATTATTTATTATCATTATATTCGCGCAAAATAATACAAAACGGTAACCCATACCTGCGGGTTTTTCTTTCCCCGCACGCTCTCGCGCTCTCTCGTTGCCTTCTGTAAGTTATCCGTCCAGCGTTTCCGCTATTAGTGCGCGCACCGCGGTGGTTGTTTGAGCATATCGAGTTTGGATAGGATCAGTTTTAACACCACCGCAAAATATGCGCCATTCACCAATATCCACGAACCACCCACTGCACTTGCTTGACACGAATGTCTCTGCACATAAATCACTTCTGCATTTCTATTCTTTTTGCTTCGTTTGAAAAGTTTATTTTGAGAGTTTTTCGTGTTTCTTATTTGTTTTTCTGATTCAGAAGTTTGCGACGATCACCGTAATGACGTCATAATGTGATTTCCTCCCGAACACATTCCATTTATGAGCCTGATCGCGCACATGATCGGGGTATTTTTCAGTTCACATCGTTTCGCTTTTTTTCCGCAATCAGCACGCCTCTCCTGATAAAATGTTACGTCACTTTACACAAATTTATATGCAACTCTTTAGGCAACAGACAAAAAAAAGATTTTGGGCTCAGGACCAACAGAAGTCCGAAACGAAACCCAAAAATGGTCAAACCAGCTAGGCGGTGCACCGTGCTTTGCCAGTGATCGTTGGTTGGAGGCATTATTGAGGTGCTTGCTAATCATTGACATTTTCATTGGCGTTAAAACGCGCCAGTTAGCGGTTGTTAAAAAAACCATTTGAGAAACGCTCAAAATCTAGAGTAGCAAGCAATTGATCTGCCCTCCATCGACAACCGTCACACCATCAAGCAACCGACAGAGCGCTTTTGCTTTTTTTCTCAGTCCAGTCCGCGTGACAAACGCTCATCAGGGCTCTAATTTTTTAAAAAATCGTGCGTTTCTCTGGCGTTAATTGACGACATTTGGCGTTTTTTAACGCCGGTGAAATCGCCAGATGTAACCATCGTGATGCACCGCTTGGCAGGGTTTCGCTTTACGTCAATTCGTGACGTCATGTGGTCCGGTTATAATGTGTAAAATAGGAATGCTGAATGTTGCGTGCGAAGTAGCGTGACATTGTCTCAGTGCCTGATGTGTTGGGCTCATCCAAATCCAAATCCGCCATTTTTATGGGCAAACTGAAAACATTTTTTGAGAACTGCTTTCTTTTTGTTCCAATCGGAATTTATGTGGGAAATAAATAGCTCACTTTTTTGCAAAGTTGGCGATGGTTATGCAACTCAATTTGGACAAATGACAAAATTGCCGGCGTCATACATACTTTGATCACCACCACAGTTTGACCGGGCGTCAAAATATGGCAAAACTTGTTGCCATGAATTGACTCCCGGTCAATCTATGGTAATTTGTCGCTGCGATCAAATGACCTACCCTGCCATAGAATGTGCTTGAAACTGTGTATGGAGATAGCTGAGAAGAGAAGCATTTTGATACGAGAGCTGTGATTGAAACTCAAGCCGAGCCGAAATTGAAATTTTTTTTGCAATTCGGTCGTTTTCATTTATTTGAATGAGACAACGTGCAACGTGCGTCACTGGCAACTACAAAAATACAACAAGTTCCACAAAAATAATGAGTAAGTTTAGAACATTTACTTTTTTGTTTTCTTGTGTTTTTACTCCAACCCATTCAGACAGAAGTCATAACGTAGAAAAATACATAGTCATCCATCATTCAAATCAATCAATCAATCAATCAATCACTGCCATTGTCACTTGTGTCCTGTCTCATTGTGTCCACCGTTCCAGTTATACAGCAGACTTACGTCAGTAATGACATGCACTTCAAACATATAAAAAGTGCTTTGCACGTTTCCTGCTCATAAAAAAAACAGAGGTACAGTAGGATTGTCAACATTTTGTTCGTTTCTCGTTGGTAAAGTCGGCTAACTTTGACGAACAGCAGTGGTGTGGAAGTTTTTCGTCATTTTCAGTAGTATCACCTGACAAACGTTTCTTTGCCGCTTCATACCTGCTGTTTCACTGATCGTTGTGCTTCACGCGTTGACAGACGCCACGCTTTAAGACTCCCGTCACCCAGCTAATGATCGAATTACACGACTATTGTTCAACGAAAATTTCGCTCATCTTACTGTAACGCACGCGCGCGACTGCCAGAAGTTTATAGTTGATCATTGCAGCTTTTCAGACAGACTCAATGCTGCCTGACTCTTCGTTTGTTACACACTCAGCGCGAGCCTCTCCATCAACAACAGTGAAGAGATCGGATCAAATGTTTATAATTTGATACTGCTCTTTTCTTTGCGGTCTCGCTTCTTTTCGCTTGTTTTGCTGGCCTTCTGAGGCGGTTCCACCGATCGTTAAGAATTTATTTTCGTTCATCAGCCAGAAGCGGCTGCCCGAGCCAGCTAATGAGCCAGACGAAAGTGCACAATAGCGACAGCCGCGCTGTTAATGGCTGCCCATGTGGATTTTCAAAGGCATTAGGCGGTTGCTTTAGAAACTTGTGGTGTATGGTGGTCATGGTGTTTGATTATTAGCATACTGTAACTAGCTGTAACAAAGGAGTTTGCATTTTTGAAGCGGGAAGAATTTTCGTGTGATGCAATTTTGAAAAACAGTTACGCACGATACACCTTTCATGCAGCTGAAAACGTACGAACAGGAACAGGAATGCTCTCAAAAAACTTTTTGTGTGGTAAAACAAATGAGGCACTTCAATCAAAGTACGGCACCAGTCGCAGACCAGGAGCTCTGTTTCTTAATAATGCCAGCTAATTCCAAATTTTGAGTGCAATCGAAAAGAATGAACCAATGTGGCAGTTGTAAAACACGGTCAATTTGATAAACAATTCGAGTTCTGAGAGTTTTTATCTTCCATTCAAATTCGCGCGCTCCTTGCACCCTGAAAAAAAAAGATGGCACGTTTGCTACTTGGCCATAAGTAAATCAAGAAGCCAAAAAACACATGTCAACGCTTTAACCTCGCTAAATTCAAGAATCCATTCAGTGGCTTTCCCCAGCCGTGTAGCTGCGTAGGACAAATGCAATCTGTAGAAACGCTTGAACTGTACAAGCCCATGCACATAGCAAGCATTTTCCCGGTGCGTGTCTGTGCGAATGTCCTCCCCTCCTACCGTCTGCTGTTTGCTTTTCATTTTCTTACCATTTTCGTACAGCCGTCCAATAGTGATTCGCCTGGCCCGAGAAATATTCTGCTAAAATTGATTGCTTTAATGGCAGTTTCCACGCTGCAGGAGAAACAGGTTTTACGCACCCCCTCTTTTGTATACCGTAGCCACCGCGCGGAATTCGGCACCAATCATAGAATGTGTGCTGTTGGATAATCCCTTGCTGTTTCCTGGAGAATAGGTCCCGAAAAGATGTAGAATAATGCCCCCCTTATCCTTATTGCGGCTGGCCTTTTGACTTGCAGGTGTCTTCTGCTCAATCGTCTTCCCTATAAAAAGACAACTAATGGTGCCCCTTTTCCACTAATGGCATAATAATAATGAAATGGCCTGTCTTGTTATTATGTTTTTTAAACACCGGCAGCTTATGCAAATGCAATGGCCTTGTTCGGGGTTAAAGGTTATGAAAATGTGCAGCCTTTTATCGCTCATATAGCTTTTTCCAGTCATAACCACGCTAAAAAAGATGTCCGGACAGGTGTCCGGTGTTTTGTCCGCCTATGTGTCCCGCTTGCTGTCCTGACCCGCGTGGTTGTCCCGGAATTTAAAAAAAAACGTGTCAACAATCAACATCACGATCGTTTTTTCAGCCATTTTTATTTCCGGGACACGGACTTCATTTCAGTGCGGAAAAAACAGGCGGACCGGACACCGGACCGCACACCAGTTCGGACATCGTTTGAGTGTGAAACAGCGGCAGATTCATTTTTTGTGACAAAAGGTCACTCAGACTTTGACTTTCTTGTCTGGTCTTTGATAAAAAAACACTGTAAAGTGTCTGGTGTCATCGGTTTGATATTGCCCGAAAAACTTCTGCAAGAAATACAGAGGAAGTGCGCTACATTAAGGAAACAAACGAAAGAGTTCAGTTTAGGATTATTAGCGCAGGTCTTACTGTTGTTTTTTAGATGATCTCCCTTCTTCATTTTT
Organism: Theristus sp. LFF4_11; assembly: GCA_030248135.1. NCBI lineage: Eukaryota > Metazoa > Nematoda > Chromadorea > Monhysterida > Xyalidae > Theristus > Theristus sp. LFF4_11. The sequence goes on along the minus strand of JASANC010001289.1, from coordinate 18,368 downwards.
GGCACATCAACCTGTGCTTTTTGTTTGCACATTGTCTTGTTCCCCGGTACCCCGGTATTGTCCGGATTAATGCTAAACACAGAAAAATGAAAAGACAAAAAATAATAGCGACAGCAAACAAGCGTGTAGAAATCAGGACCACAAAGGTTTCACTAATCCGGCTGCTCTAATCCTTCGGTGATTCGTTCGCGGCTGTTTCTGCAGTTTTTTCTTGAAAACCATGGAAATATGTTTTCATAACCTCTCTTCTTCCCCCATTCTGCTTTTCTGTTGTTTGCACAGGGTGATTTCTGCACTAAAATCCGAAAAAAACATGCTGGAACTAAACGCACCATGGCGTTTCACACTCGATTGTGTTTTTTGTTTTTTGTGCATCCGGCTGCAAGTGAACCATAAAAATGCGATTCCTTGTGTTGCACGGTCCATTGTTTTGTCGGAGTTCTGGCTTCAGAATGGATTTAGGGTTATTTGGTTGGTGTGTGTGTGTGAGGAAATAATGTTATGAACTTGGAATGTGTACATTATTGAGATTGTCAGTTTCAACGGTGCACCCTGATTAGCCGCAAATCGTGTCTCTGCGACCGATCAACACGTTCCATTCACCGTTCACTTCGTTGTCTGTTCGCCTTTTACTAATTTTGTATCATTTTTTTTGTGAATTCTCGACGTAACGCAAACAAAAATATACAATAACACACCCATTCAGCATGCCGACAGCAACAAATATTGTTTATAATAATGCGTCAACAAATCACTTTCACGCAAAACGAGATAATGACGCGTTCATACGGAGGTGTGTGCGTGGTGCCTTGCACTGGCACCTGATTAGCAGTGTTGCAGTCCCGAAAACCTTTGTGTTCCCACTTGCCTTTAGCAAACGACTTCGCCAACTACACATCCACCTAAATGGCATCAGATTACGGTCATGATTACGTTTCATACGCGCACCGTCAGACGTTTATTAAAAGAGCAGTGAAACATACAAGTATCTAGATAGATGTGTAGATTCTGTGTGTTACATACGTTTTATTATATTATTATCAAACAATAATGGGTTATACAGGCTAACGACCCCAACGATATAGTTTACACTTATTGGTGCGCATACATGTAACGTTATTATGGTCTCGTGTCCTACGGTAACACCTAATAAACACAATGCAGTGTGGAAAAGTGCATGGTTCGTTCTTCTGTCTACGTCCACGCGAAGAGACGATAGACAGAATATGGAAAGATCAAATTTCACAACCACACACTTTCCATTAAATCTGCTACAAAGGCATTATGTGATTTTAGCACCCGCACACCACCGTTGGTGGTTTGCTAGAAATGGGGGGGGGACTACTGGAGGGAAACAAAGCAGTGAGTGAGTGCTGTGCGCTGATTGGTTGAGCTGGTATGTGTTCACCATTGTGCAACGTATGACAATGTGTCGTTGTGTACCTGGTGTGTCATTCTGTCGATTTTTTTTCAGCCTGGTCAGCTTTTCTGAAAACAAAACGTAAAAACTTACTTTTTCCACATTTTTTCAAGTGCCCATTGATTGCGCAAGAAATGACAAAACAGCAGCAGCAGCAACAGAAGCTTACAAATTATTTATCTGAGTTTCCCTCCCACAAAACAGGATGAATGAATATTACATAGATTTGCACAATTGTACTCCACACACACACCTTTTGAAGTGGCTAACTAACACTCGAAAATTGGCTATTGTTCGGTTCTGCCACTCTGACCGTACCTTAGCTGGCCAAGGCCACTTGAATTTCGTTGTCTTTCCCTATACTTTGTTCCAGTTCCTGGAGTTTATTGAAAATGATCTTTTTTCATTAGTTTGTAATTTCATCCAGTGTTTTTCTTGTGCGTGTTTTTTGATCGACATTGGCGATTGTATGCAACTTTGCTGATTGGCTGAACTTGATATACTGAACACGCGAAGCAGACAATTAGCAAGCTCTTATTATTTTGATATGTTATGCGCCAGATTTTTGTAAAATTTATTGGCAAACTTTAAAAAAACATTTGCGCAACATTTCAGCAGTCACCACCGATCGCAAACGAGTTGGCAGGCAGCAGCAACCAGGGCCGTATACCGTTGCAGTCAAGTCAAACCGCCGCATTGGACGTGTTGGCTGCAGTCAATTCCGCCACTGGAGACAGGTACCGCGTGATATTGGAAGGGAAAAGCTTGAAAGTACACCTCTCAAGCACAATTATAAGCATTTGACATAATGTAGGTGACTTGTTGTTGTTGTTCATCGCCGAACAGGTGGGGAAAGGCAGTGACGCAATTTGGTCGATCGAGCCGGCTCGGTCGGGTGCGGACGCTGTATTAGGAGCAGCGTCGTTGTTCGCTCATAGATGAGCTGAAATAGGGCGCCGCAAGATGACTTGCGTCAATAATCAGGTCAACGTATTATCGACGGATAAGTCAAATTGAATAGGCCCTGCTCTAGTTTTTTTCTGGGATACAGATTTGCAAGCAACTGTTTTCAATTCTTTACCACGCTTTTGCAGAATAATTCACCAAATTTTTTGACAGCAGTGCGTAGAAAAATGCGGCTTTAAAAAAACTGCAAAAGGGCATTGTTAGGTCATTCAAATTTACACCCTCTTTTCTCCTTTCTTGCCACCCGCAAAAAATGCTATTGTTTAGTATGTTACTATCTCAATTTTTTCGCCTCTGCTGATTTTCGTGCTTGTCGGCTTTTTGCCCTGTAAACTGCGTTTAGTGAACATTTTACAATCAATTCAATCACGCGCGGTGGTACTAAAAAAGATGTGCACCTCATAACAATTTTGTTTAAGCACCACAGAAGAGTACATTTAAAAATAGCCAAGGTAAAATAATTTTCGATTTTTTGTCGGTTCTTTTATTTATTCATGTTGCTTGTATATTAGCAGTTTCCAAAAGCAACGATTCTAAAAAAGATAACAATATTCACTGTTTTTACGCGTCAGTGGACTCTTGAAAGAGTTCACTTTTTGCGGCAAAAATAATCTACAGAATACGTTTTTGATGTCAGCCGCAAGTGCCAGAGCATTCATTTTTATCCTGGGCGCATCTTTCCGGCGCGTGTTTTCCGCAGTTTTCGTTTTTCCTCAGATAAGATCAACAACATTTCTGTAAAAACTGTTTACACGGCCTGTTACTTCACAAGTCAAATGAGAGTGCGCTTTCTGTTTGCGAATCAATATTGCCGCATGATGTGGCCAATGTCCAGTACTGCTGACTGAGATTTTCATTCCCGTGTATCTTCTGGTCGAAAAAAACTATATGTATCAAATTTCAGTGTCGGAAATTTTTCCAGGGCTACCGCGGAACCAAGACCAGCGGCCGTAAACCGAAAAGCGAACAGCAGCATCGAAGCACCGCAAATCGGACAGACTGCCACGACAAATCTCGTGGATCTGTATCACCAGACAGTGGTTGTGACGCCGACGCCTCAAGGTTGGCAGCGAAACTGTTTGTTGGTTTTTTGCAAGTTTTTAATGGGTTATTTCGCGAATATTGTGCTAATAATGTATGTGAAAAAATATGCTGCAGTGAGCCATTATACTTGCCCCGATTGCTGCCCGATTCCGACAGTATGTGCCCACTGAAAAATTGACGTGAAAAACTGTGTCCCAAAATTACCATTGATTTTAGTTTTGCCTCCAAATGACGATCCGCGGTATCGTGGTACATGCATACCACTTTTTTGTTTTTTTTCGCCTCGATTTTTTTGCCGCATCAGGCACCAATCTGAGCACGTGCCGAGGCACCAGTTGCTACTTACATAAGTTAGTGTGATTGAAAAGCTTCATTTCCACGTTGCTCATTTGGCATTTCTAGACCATTTGAGTTTTTCCGTTTCGAGTTGCACACTACAGTTGTTGGTGATCCGCTTTGCTCAAACACCACTACCCGCCCCGCGCATTTACATGTCGCCAACAAGTCGCGGCACAGCGCAACTCCATAAAAAGCAACCGACCAACACGTAAAAGTGGCAAAATTTCGCTAATTAATTCTCCCGTAAAAAGGGAAAAAACACGGTGCAGAGAACAACAATATGGTGCCCGGATGTTTATGTATTATACATGTGTCGACATAATGAAAACTACAAATTATATTTTTCGTCTCATTCAGGCGCTAACTCAGCGTCGACCAATCAGCGAGCATCGAGCAGCCTCAGTGCCACAGCGGCCCAATCGGCAGCAGCGGGTGGGGGCACAGTAGCACCGTTGAGTCCACAGACACTGGCGACCTGGGGCTATCACACGCACCACACGCACGCGCAGCATTGTCTGTTCGCTCTTGCGCTCTTTTTATTCCCCATTTATTCCTCCTTTTCCGACTAAACTTCCGAAAATTACCTGAGTTTTTGTCACTTTTCCATAGACACCAGAAAAAGCCAAACATACCCGCGAGGCGCCATGTAATAAAGTGCGCAATTTCATTATGACACAAATATAGCGGCGCCACTGTTTCATCGTGTTTCTAGCGCACTGTAATTTTGCTCTGCGAAAAACTGTGGATATAATGCCTTGAAATAGACAAAAGCACTGTGTGAAAATAAAGTAAGAGCGTTATACAGCTTGCTGATTGGTTGCTTGGTTACAGATCAACAATTTCAAAACTGAACAACACTAATCTCAGACGCCACCCTGCCCGTGAAGGCTGACCCAGCCGAGTGCGAGAACACGGCGACAGCAACAGCGAACATGTTTGCGGCCGCATCGGCTGCACCGACCATGAACGACCATTATGTCGGTTCGTACATGGACCGTTTGGTTGTGTTTTTCATTCAAGCATGCTTGATATGTTTCGTTGCTGATTGATTGAATTGCGCGTTCAGTTGAACGTTCTGATTTGTCTCATATCAGACAATCAGTGTGCGCTGTCCAGATTTAAAAGTTCTTGAAATGCTGCGCCTCCGCTCTGCTATGTGTGCTCTCACCTCATGCACCTTGGCACCTAAGTTGGCTTCGTGACTGCAGTTATTGGACTTTTGTCAAACTCTGAACTTCATGCGCTGTTTTTCGAACGGAACACCAGCATGAAAACTGCCGAAGTGGGCATGAATGTTGTTGACTGTAAAAACGTTGTTCCCAGATGCGGCAGCGAAGGGTCTCCTCTCGGCGCAGTACTATCCGTCAGCGGCCATGTACTCGCCGTACGGTGTGCCGAGTGCCACGTCGCAGCTGTACACGGGTCAATCGTATCCATATTCACGGGCAGCCTCGCTCAGCGGGCAGGCCGCTTACGCGCTGCCCTACCTCAGTGGTGCGAATGCCACACCACCCGCTTATTATGGTACGCTTATACGTGTGTAGTGTTTACGTAGGCACACGTTTACGTAGGTCACGTCAGCGGGCGTACGTAGTCAGGTTTACTTAGTTCACGTGGGTTTACGTATGTGGGTTTGCGTAACTTTACGTGGGTTTACGTTGGGTCACGCAGGTTTTTGCGTTGGTTGGTGTAGGTTTACGTCGGTTTAGGTTTACTTTTTACGTAGTCTTGCGTAGGTTTGTAGGTTTTCGTAGGTTTGCCTCCGTTTCTTTAGTCTTGCGTAGATTGACGTACGTTCACATAGGCTTAGTGTAGGGTTACGCACAGGTGTGCATATACATTCGTTGCAGGCGCCTACCCATCGCACCAGCAGTCGAGCCTCGACTACGCCACATACGCGGCGTACCCGGCCGCAGCGGCGTACTACGGTGGCTACGCTGCAACGGGCGGCGCCACGTCACACACGAGCGCATCGACGCCGACAGCGGCCAATCACGTGGCCGCCGCAGTCACTTCCAGCCAATCAATGAGCCTCAACGACACGAGCGCCATTAATGCGACCGGCTCCGCCTATTCGTCGCCGCTTTCGTCAGGTTCCGAGTATTTTGTTGCGTATATTCAAATCTTTGGAATGATGATTGGTTGCCCGTCGGTGTTGTGGTTTTCTCCAAAAATGCGCTCGATCAATGGCTGCGCATGATTGACACAATTGTTTTGGTGATCGGTATATTATGGGAGCTGCGCAAAAATCTGCAACGTACTTGACTTTTTGTGATGCAATAAAAAATGGATGATCACATCATCTTTTACTGGACAAAATGATTGCAATAATCAGAGAATCGGAATATTGTAATAGCAAACGTTTTTAAGGTGCGGCTGTGGACATTTCCGGGGGCAGCCACCACTCTTCCATGATGTTTCCGTCGCCCGTCTCGCAAATCTCATCGGGTGTCACCGTGAATTCGCACGCGCTGCCCGCTGCGCATAAAGAGCCGAAAAAGGCAAAAGGTGAGCGGCAAACCCATTAGTGGAGCAACAAACGACTTTTTCGCGGCCATCAACCACTGGTATAGAGAACCGAACAAACCGTTTTTGCTGTTGATTTGTGTTGGTTTTCTCCGTGTATGAATCGCAAATTATTTTGCAGCAAAAAGCAAAAAGAAAAAGCTGCCGCAGCCGAGTCCGAATCCAGAGAATCAGTACGAGCGCGTGATCATCTGGGACCTCGACGACACCGTGAACATGCCGCGTGCGCTCGTCGCCGCGTTCACGAATAAAGCGCTCAAGGTGCGACAGCTGCGTTGTTTTGCCATTTGTTCCAGTTCTTAGGGCGCATTCACGAAGCAGTATTTAGTGACGCGTAGCTGTGTTGAAACATATGTAGCTGCGCGGTCACTAAATACTGTTTCATGAATGCACCGTTTACTGTTTTCCTGCTTTTATCATTTTGAATGCACATATTGATCAAGCAAGAAACAGAATCATCTGAGCAGTTTTTTTAATCTAAATTTCAAAATGTAAACTTTTTTTGCAGGACGGCTGCGCATCCATATCATTCAGCATGGAAGAGCTGATCTATCAAATGGCCGAGGCACATTTCTATATGAGTGAATTGGAGGTAAAACGAATCTTTCGACCCTACTTTGCCGTCATAATCTGAAACCGGTTCTGTTTTCCAAAAGTTTTTTTTTCAAATGAACGGTGGGAAAAGTTCAAAATCGGCAACAATTTCTAGAGCAAACAGCGTTTGCTGTTGTGTTGTCAATATGCTTTGAGATTGTTGTCAATTCTTCATTTTCCACATTAGAACAAAAAAAACTCTTTGTAGGACTGTGACCAAGTGCATATCGACGATGTGGCTGCTGAGGAACAGCCACAGCAGCAACAGCAGCAGTCGGTCTCCGCTGAAATGACGTTCGTGCCTTTTTGTAACATTCTGAAAATACCGAATCTGAGCAACACAATGATCCTGCCAGCATTGTTTTTTTAAAAGACAGTTCGTTGTTTATGCGTTCGGCTTTTCAGCGGCTACTCATCAACAGCAACCGGTGACAGATCAGCCCCAAACGACCCAACAGTGGCCACGTCAACCGATGCTGTGTTCTCTCATGCCGCTACTGGTCAGTGCTTCTTTGCTGGAAACTACTTTGCTGAAAAAATTGAAAAAAATTGTACTTTTTCAAATATCATGCTCAACCATTTCATTTTCGCAGATTGCAAGAAACATTGATAAAACTGTTGAAATGAAACAGCGTTGAGATTCTCCCCAAAAAAAAACACTTTCAGTGACGACCAGCAGTTGCACCGCAAACGCCAGCGTGCGCGGCGGCGTCGACTGGATGAAACGACTGTCGCAGAAATACCGGCAAATCCGCGAAGTTTACAATCTGTATCGACAGGACATGATCGGTGAGTGCGTTTGAAAAAATCGATTTTGTAACAGGCAAAACCGTTGTGCCGTTTTGCATTTGCATTTTGGCGTTTTACCAAAAAACGCTCCTAGATTCACTTATTTTTTCAACTCTCAAGCAACTTTAAAAAAAACCTGTCGCAGGTCTGTTGCGTGCCTCCGGCAAGGCGGAACACTGGGAGACGCTGCGGTCGCACGTGCACGCGGTGACGGACGGCTGGACGACACACAGCGCGCGCGCCATGCTGCAGGTTGCCTCAAGGTGGGACGGATGTTAAATGTCCTTGAATGATGTTTATGAAGGATGTGATGATGTGTCCTAGCATCATTCCAGCATTAACACGCATTTAAAGGGTTAGAAGTTTTTGATTCCCCCGTGCACACGCTGCACTCCGCTTTGTCCATCAGTGTTTTTTGTGTGCACTTTCTGGTGATCCTGCATACAGTCTAACTCAATAACATAGCCAACTTGCTGATTGGTTGATGCATGCATTCTCCCCGTGCAAGCCAAACTCCGGCGAACTCAGCAATCATGCACAGAATGCATACATCAGCCCCAATCAGCTAGCTGCGTATGGTTATTGAGTTAGACTGTACTTGTGGTGAATTGTACTGTCTTCCCTGTTAACAACTGAACGTGAATTGAGTGCAGTGCTTCAATCAACATATTCGAGTGTCCCGATTGCACGCAAGCCACCGGTTCCATCATGTTGGACACTAAAAAGGCGCATTCATGAAGCAGTATTTAGTGACGCGTAGCTGTAGCTGCGCGGTCACTAAACACTGTTTCATGAATGCCCCTTTACCAACAATACTTTACAATGCAGTGACCGTGTTTATAAACTGCACATACCTGTACTTCGCAGACAACGCTACGCGAACGTGTTGATCTCGTCCGATTCGCTGATCGTCGCGCTGTGTCGTTGTCTGCTGCTTGAATTGGGCCCGTGCGTGCCGATCGAGAACATCTACAGCGCCAGCAAGGTCGGCCGCGACGCCTGCCTCGAGCGGCTGCTCAGCAGATTCGGCAAGAAATGCACGTTCGTCGTCGTCTCGTCCAACATACACGACGAGCAGGCCGCGAAACAGGTGTGTGTGATCGTTTATTTTGGTCCCGCAACTCAATGCGCCCATATAGAAAGGTAAGCAGTTGCATGCAGAACACGCGGGAATTCAAAATTGGTAATGTGATCGAAGTCCTTAGGCGACTTGAGGAATTGCCACATAAGGATTGAAAGTAGTTTCCTTTCTACGTCTGCACACGCATTCAGTCGCAGAACTTAAACAATTGATAATACGCGCTGTGATCGGCTTTGTGTACAGTCTAACTCTATAACATATCCAATTAGCTGGTTGGTTGATGGTCACGTGCATGCGTGGATTCTATGCAAACCATACTCCGCCTTCACGGCAATAAATGCGCAGAATGGATGCATCAACCAATTCTTGGATTCGTTGGACATGTTATGGAGTTACACTGTGATTGCACTTTGGTTGTTTTGGTGAACATTTATATTTGCTGATCTCTGACTGTTTGATTCGTTTCTAATATATAGATAATATGGCAAATTTGATTGCTGACCAAAATCCCTGCATCAGCACCGTTTTACAACAGAATTGATTTGAAACCCTGAACAGAGCTCAAATGTAATTTGAACGAAATTTCCTGAATGTTGCGAACTTTTGTTTTTTTTCTTTTCAGCACAACATCCCATTCTGGCGAGTGACGAGCGCAGCGGACCTCAGCGCCCTCAACCACGCTCTCGAACTGGGTCATCTTTGAAACATTAAATTGAAACGATCAATCAATATTTTGTTGAAAACGTGTAAACAAATACCAAAGTAGAAAAGCCGTAATTTCTTATTCCTTCCTTGAGAACTTTGTGGTATTTTTATTTGTTGGTGTTTCATGTTCACATGTTATTGTAAAAAAACTCCAAATCTATTGCCGAAAAATTCTGCATTTCCTGTGATCTACCCAATTGTCAATCAGTCAGAAACACTCTTTTGTTTTTTCTTTGTTTTCTTCCTGTAAAATCTATTTATTCACCATCGTTTCTTACGTTGTATTTGTTCATGTTTTGATGTAGGATTTCTATTGTCGTAATATGTTTTGCGCAAATTTGTTCAGTCGAAGAATAAAAGCCTTAAAAATGTCCGTCACAACAAGTGAGTTACAGCAACAAAGGCAACGTCATTAAATCATCAATCATCCATCATGCATTTCAAGGCGACAGTGAAAGCGTCACGAGTTTCAACAAATCTTGGAGGAAAAAAAATCCGAGATCCAAAAAATCACATTTCTCCTGACGGTTCACTGACTACAACTCGCACGCATTGATTTCTAGCAGTGCCATTCGGCACTGCAATCGCACCAACGTGGTCACCTTTCAAGTGCACACCCGTCAACCGTTCACATCGTCCACCGGTTGTTCTCGCCATTTCCGGCCGCTCCACGTTTGCCGTCGTCGTCAGCTGACACAACGCCACTCTGGCGTCATGCCTGTCGTCACCGTCAGTCGTTGGAACGCCGCTCACGCTGCTCGCAGTCAACGTTCGCTCATCCGGCTTATTCAACAGTGAATCATCATCGGTGTTGTTATTATCTTTGTTGCGACCAGCGATGACGCGACGTTGCTGTTGTTGCTGACGCGTCAACCGTCTAGCGCAGCCGATCGGCCGTTTCGCCGCTGCGGCCGCCTCCACCGACCAGTAATAATGCCAGAGCACGTACAGCAGCAGCAGATTGCCGGTGACGCCGGCGCAGTAGACGCCAACTGGCAGGATCAACTGGCTGCGTACGCTGCCAGCTGCCAGCGACGGCAACACCCGTGGTAGACCGGCGAGCGTTAGAATCAACAGGCCGACACCGTAGGCGCTCTGCTGCGTGAGCATCGGCCACAGTTGGCGGCTGCGCGGCGTGGCGCTGCGCGTGGCGGCCACTAGAAAACTGGCGGTTGTCGCCAGCTGGGCGGCACACCACGCCAGACGGCCGTAGCCGCCGTCGAGGTGAACCGCGATGCATGTCGGCAGACTCCACAGTTCGTAGAACAGACCTGCGCGTGATTTTGTGTTTTGAGAGAGTTTGTTTCCCGTTTTAGAGCGGGTTTGTTTAAAGTCTGTAACTTTCTTTTTTTGCGGAATTCAGAGCACACGCGAAACTGTATCGGGTTTCGTTAAAATCAAACATGTGCCACGTTTGTGGCCACTAAGAGATCAGCCAATCCATGTACATTTACATGACATCCAATTGTATGTATTACAATTACAATAACACAATTACAACGGAGACGAAACGAGTTTTACAGATGAAAAAAACAGCACACACAAAGCTGACCGATGTCAAAGATGATGAGATCGCAGCGCAACAAGAGACTGACGTTCTCGTTGGTCGACGTGTTGAAGTGGCACACGAGCACCGTCTGATGCAGCATCCAGCTGTAAACGTGCTGACTGAACGCACCGGCGGTGACCAACAGTTGCACGGCAGTCAACACGAGGCAGATGTGACGATTCGGAATGGAGATGTCACGTATGATGGTGCGATCGTCGAGAATACGGCAGAAAACCATGGTTGGTGCGTGTGAGCTGCAATTCAGACGCGGCAATGTTGGACGTTTTTGAACGTCTTTGTGACACGGATACCAGTGTACTCGAACTCCAAATTATAGGCAGTCAGCTGATTGGTTGGCGATCACGTGACACACGCTTTCTGTGCAGGTTAGACTCCGCCTCCACTCGGTAATGCCTGCACAGAAAGCCTGCGTCATCAGGTGATCAGCAGCCAATCAGCTGATTGCCTCTAATCTAGAATTCGACTGTGTTTGATTATTTTATTTTATTTACATATGAAGCACATAAACATATCGGAGTTCCTGCGGTTCGCGAAATAAAATGAAATGAAAAAAAAAGAAAAAAGCACGTTCCGCCATTGATTTTGAAAACCCGAAGGTAAGTAACTTGTCACCCTCGTGGCCTGGTGGTAGTGCGTTAGACTACAGTCTGTGCGCTGGGGGATCGAGCCCCGCCGAGGGGTGTATAGGCACTTAATGACAGAGAAAACTCGATGGGCGCCCTACTCAATTGCGTTCTGTACGCCTCTCTGGGTTAGCCCTGGCTAAAAACATTGCCTAAAAATCACAACAACAACAACAAAAACAACAAATTGGGCCCTTTTTACCCTGAAAGTTGAAAAACAAATCATCGCATTCGGGTGATTTGCAAACTTGATCCGATCATTCAGTTCAAGGAACAAGAAACAGGTCGTGAAAAAATCTCTTTCATTCTTCATATCATTACCGATTCCGACAAGCTAAACAAAACCAAGAGTGACAACTTATGTAATAAACACAAGCTGAAAAATGTTGTCTCGGAAAAAACCGCATGGGACACAAAAAGCGACTGAACTTGTTCAAGTCTCCAACAATACATTTGTCTCAGTTATTTTTTGTTTGTTTTCTGCAAAAACGGGAAACACACACATTGTCCATGTGCGGATATCTGAAGCTGAAGAGAAATAGAAATGATAGCAACAGAAGGATGAGAGACAAGAAAATGCGCCAAAAAAACCAACATTGATCATTATAAATATAAATAAGACAGAAAAACAGCCGAGACGACAGGCGACTGAGAAGCAGCCTGGAAATGTTCGTTCAAAATAAACAAATTATGAGGGTGCGCACTGCGGGAAAAAGCTCGTCGTTCTTGGAAACTTTTAGTCAGAGAATTGTTTCGTCAGTTGGCAAACTCAAATTCAGCACGCTGATTGGCTGCTCATTTTGGTATAGATAGAAAGCCCATAAGCGCGACGAATTCATAGATGACAGACAACGGCCATAAGCAGATAAATAATGCACATGTAGATGCACATGTTCGTGCACTTAACGATGCACATGCACAAACGCGTGCACTTAAAAGTCTGGTTAACCAATCAAATGGCAATGATTCGCTGAATCGTTCAAACAACATTGAACTATCCGCCCTAGCTGACCAGTATTGCTCTCAAAATTTTTTACCAGAGACTGGCTGAATATGCCATACAAAGAATGCCTCTCTATTGCACGGTTCAAAAATGTGGCACTTTTTATCCGTGCATTCCGGAACGGCCGGGCAAATGTCGTCACGCAAGCATAAAGAGAAAAACACAGTAAAACGGAACAGATTGGCTTTGCTGAAAACGATATGCACTCGCACGGGAACACTTTCGGATATGAAGTTTAGTTAAAACTAGTTTTCGAACAAAAACTTCGCAGAACCTAAAAAAATCTGATTACACAAACACGCGAGCAATTTCTTCGAATCCGAGCAAAGAAGAACAGGCAAATGGGCTGCGCATTCGACGCGTACACTTCTAAATTCGTGCACAAATTACATTCTTGAAATTCCAAGTTCAACGCGCTAGACGTCCAAACGCACGCCATGCTTAACTGGCACTGAAAGTAGCATTTCCGACGTGTTTGCAGGTTTGCATGGCAAAGGTATACACGAATATATGTTTGAACACGTTCGACCACGAGCAAAAACGGAACAAGCCCGAAAATCGAAGAAAACAGTCTGTCATACTCACACGTTGTAACTAACAATCGGAAAATCTCAATTTCCAGCCCATCCAAGAGCGTCGTTTTTTAGCGTTCGCTTTCGACACCGAGCAAAAACGGATTGGACGGAAAAAATTACACGTCAGACAGATGAACTGTTTTGAAGAGTATATGCAAGGCAGGACGCCGAAGCTTTTTTTATTGCAATATACACCGTTTCGACTGCATCAGCTTGAGTGGTTGACATGAAAACCGTTGAACGCTTGTACACGTTGCACACACGTGCGTTAGCTGATCCTGCCACGCACGCCACACGCAGCCATTTAAAAAAAAGTTACAGATTTACTGTTTCTCGGCAAGCAACGTTTTCGCTCTGAAAAACGTCTCAGTGTAACGATTTTCGTGACATGGTGTATGCGGCAGCAATTTTTCAATCGTCCATTTCAAAAAGCTGTCACATATTTGTCCAGGGATAGTCGGCAGAAAAATGCTGCGCTAAGAGAATGCAAATACAGGCGCACAAAACCTTAAAAATTGGTGGCTGAAAAATCCGCTAGGGGTATGAAACGAAGCACGGAAACATGCTGCGTTATGTGTAGCATGCCATTGACCGACATTGTTTATTTGCGTCAAAATCAAATGCGCGAAGAAAAGCAAAATATAGCTGCCGCTCAACAGATGCAGGCAAAATAACGGCCCGTTTTGTGAATGTTTTTTTTTGCAACCGCAAAATCAGCAGTTCGGTTGTGGAGAGAAATTTAAAAACAAAAACAGAAATTTTATTTTCTGCAAATACACAGGGTGGTCCAGAATTATGGACACATTTTATTTCACCAGAAATCACATGAAACGTTGGCCAATAAATCTGATATTTGGTACAGGCACTCGTCAAAAATGAACATTTGGTTTGCGAACGTCAAATTATTTGAGCATTAGATTATGGGTGTTTGGCTGGCACTAAAGTGAAAAGAAGTCAAAAACAATAACTTATCAAAACTATAATTCTGGACCACCTTGTACAATAAATATTTCAACGCCGGCTGCTCCACGTGCTGCAATGATATTCCAACGTTTTTCGGCTCTAAAAACGATGGCGCTGCGCATCATCGCAAATAAGACAAAACCCTGGCAAATAAACGGAAACAAGTGTGCATGCTGATTTTATCAAGAAAAAACTGATAGAGAAGCTATAATACCAAAACAAATGCGATGGGGCTCTAAAAACCGACAGCAGACACAAAGAGCTGCAAAAGTATCCTCCAATGGGAAAATGGGATTCGATGATTAGACTCGTTGATAATATTGCAACAAAAAGGACTTTTTTCTGTTTCGGGTGCGTTTGCATTTTGCGACGCCGAGCACTGTGGTTATAATGCGGTAACAAAAACTCGTGAGCCCGCTTTACGTGGTGACAATGCCCACTATAATGGGTCTTGACACTATTTCACGAAAAACTGATATCAGTTCTCACAAACTAGCAAAGCACAATTGCTGCTGGCATGAAGTTGCAACGATTGGATACAGCTTGATTAACTGAAAAAAGGTGTGCGCGGCATGAAAGAAAAGGTACAAAAATCGGCTTGTATGGTTTTAACAATAGATTCCTTCTGATCTTTTATTTATTTTTTGTCATTTTGCGCTGAGATGATTGCTATGTACACATTTCAAAATGATCCAATTTTTTGAATGGAATCGTGTGTGAACATTTTATCCGACAAAAATAAAAATAAGCGTGATGATTTCAGAAGCTACGGAAAGATTGCTTTCCATGTGCTAACCATTATGTTGAAAACAATTTTCGACCCTTTCTCTTTATCGGAAGAACCCTATGAAAATAACGACCGTATTGCGTGCACTACGACGATATAGGCGGCAAAACAAATATCGTCCATGAAATGAAATCAATCTTGGCCGTGGTGGCGATGGTAAATGCATTTCTTCTGCTTTGGCTCTCCTCAAGAGTTTCAGTAATAGAAATGGGAAATCTGAGAACTTTTCAAAACTTTTTCACTTTTTTTCGGTCAAATTTCGCGTTTCAAAACAACCGCAAAAACAACATTTTACAGCTGGTACCACACAAACGATTCTTCATTGTTTTTGCGACGCAATAGAATTTTTGCTAAACGCAACGCTAAAATCGAAAACCGTATGACACGCACGAAAAAGCGTTCATATACACAAAAGCCGAAAGCATGACGAGATCAAACATTGGCCAAGCAACAGTCACGGACAAAAAAAAATTGATTTTGACAAAAGATGGCGTTAAGTAAGAAAAACAATGATAGTGGCACGAATGAAAACACACACACATAAAAAAACATTTGTCAGCTCAATTTTCGATAGTTACACTTCCACGGTTCGCATAAGCGGCGTTTCGCGGCTGTGCGACTGCTGCTGCTGCGGTCGTACCAACTGTAGGTCGGTCGCGTACAGTCGTCCCCACTGATACGAGTACAACTTTGCGTCGGCGTGATCATAATTCAGCATGGTCGTCAGTTGTCCGTGATTGTGCCACGTCAGGTTGACGGCCGCATGGAACTGCCCGGTGAACAGGTCGAACGCTTGGCGAATGTTCGCCGTCTTCGCGCCCGCACTGTCTACGGCGTACAGCACGCCGCACGCGACGAACGTCTGGCCGAGGTGTCGCGACTTCAGCGACGGAATCTTCCAGGTCGCCTCGATGCGAAGCGACTTTGCGTCCAGTTTACTGACCATCAGGTAGCCGCGATTCGCGCGACGATAGACCGCCCAGAGGCCGTGCTCGTCCGTGGCGAGGTCGACGTAGCTGCGTGTCTCCTCGTGCAGCGCCGCACCGTCGCCGGTGCTCTCGTATAGGTACTTCTGAAAGATTGCGCTCCGTTCGGGTTTCTATAGTCGAACTACTCTAAATTGTAGGGCAGCAGCTGATTGGTTGGGATTACGGTAGGCAGGCTTTCTATGTGCAGGCATTGCTGTAGGGGCGAAGTTAGGTTTGCACAAAAAGCATGCACACCGTAATCAACAACGAATCATCTGATTCCCTATATTTTAGAGTTCGATTGTAAACGGTTCTCAAGAATACACATACAGGTGAACAAGTTGGTCAGTCACCAATTTTTCGATTTTATTTTTGTCGACGGTAAAAACTTTCCGAATCTACGATTTGGGGAGCTTGAGTCGTCGGATCCAAATCGTGTGTCTGCTTTTATTCTCAACGAATTACACAATTTCAAAATTCAGGTTAACCAGACGATCGAATTGCTGATTGTCATTGTCAATCAGAAAAACTAAATGTACCGTTGTAGTGGTTGTACGTATTCACGTTTTTTCCCTGACTGCTACAGAACGCCGAAAACGATGAATTAGCTCACTTGAATCGTATTGCTTTTTGACCCCCGCGAAACTGAGTCGATTTTATCTCGATAAATTACAGAATTCTGAAATTCTGGTTACGAAACAGACCGAAACAACCAAAGTCGTCCACTCACCCGTTTGTGGTAGATTGCTTGCGGCAGCGTGACGTTCGCCTTGATCTGTTTGTCGGTCAAATCGAATCGAAGCACCCGATTGGTGCCGGCTTCCTGGTAATAGAACGAGTTCTGATAGACGACATGGTTCGTCCCGCGGTACACCGTGTCCAAGTTTATGTTGCTCGTCGGCGTCGCTGTGTCGATGTGTACGCTCTGGTATTCTTGCAGCATGTTACCTATGAGCAAAGAGAATAGTTCAATTAGATGCAACAGTAAACGGGGTAAACAATTAATAATTTTGACCCAAAACAACAAATGGGCAAAAAAATTTGACCTGGAACAATAGTTGGGCACAAAGCAGTTTCTACATAGAACAACAAATGGGCAAAAACAACTGATCTGGACCAATAAGTGGGCAAAACAACTTTGATTTGGAACAAGAAATGATCAAAACTTGTTTCCTTTTGAAGCATTGTTTGCACTTTAGAGACTGATCAGATAATTTTTTTATTTTTCAATAACCAAACCAATCAGCCAAATTCAACCAACCCTCAAAAAGCGGAGCCACCCACGAGCGACTGTCGTTCACCACCGGGTCGTGCATCCACGCACCCCAATTGCTTTTCGATTGGCCGAACAATTGCGACTTGCCGATCTTTTGAATGAAACACTCTGAAAGTCGCATTTGGTTTACGTTACAACCATCTTTGAGAACATTCAAAACCTCTGGCGCCCCATTTGTCACACTTTTCTTTCTCTTCGCCAATATCCGCTTGGTGAGCTTGCGATTGTTGTATTTCGCGTTGCGTTGGCCTTGTTTCCGAGGTTTTGGCTTGGCGGACGTTGCTTGTCCATCGATATCTGATGTTTCAGCACAAATAACTGACTCGATCAGATGAATATAAAAAAACGTGAAAAGAAGACAATCGTACAGTTTTGGTAGAGAACACTGGCGGTCGTGCCGATCACAGTCGTGAGAACAGCTAAATAATTTAGAGTAATTTTCACATCGATTTTAAATTAGAATATTTAGAAGAAACCGACGTCGATTTGTTGCAACGCGACACGTCCAGTTTCAACAATTCAAACTGCGCTGTTTGCATGGTTGTTATTTCATTTTTTTTGTTTTTAAAACATTTCAATCAAAAGGTTGGTGAAAAATATGGAGCGATTGTTGTTTCAAAAGATCGCAGTTAGAGAGCTGCAAAGAACTTTCCCGTGCTGAATTGAGAAATGTTCCAGAGTTGTCGTAAAGAGACTTGTCGCGTTTCAACACATCGGTGTCGAAATCTTGTTGTGGTAAATAGTTTGAGAACACAGTTACAATAACCAAAAAACCAAAATCCGTTCAATCCGGAATTCAAAATCAAAATCCATGTGTTAAAAAAACTTCAACACAAAATCCAACAATTCAGCGTAGTCGATCGCGAGCTACCAGCGACCGTCGCAGCAGTGGTCGACGAGGCAGCGGACGGTTCGGGCGCGAACACATGCGGCACAGGCGTACCAACTGGAACTGGATTCTGGCCGGATTTTGTCGTCGGGTCAGATTCACTGACGCTCGGCGACGGAACGAACGAATACGTCTGGGCGTTGTGCTCAGTGCCGCCGCCGCCTCTGCAGCTGCTGTCGCACACGCCTGCCCGCAGAATTCTTTCAGCAACATGGAAAACTGTTGGAAATTTTGTTGAAATACAAACTTG
>JASANC010001288.1:0-25315 GCA_030248135.1 Theristus sp. LFF4_11 | reverse complement strand
ATAATCAACATGTGTTCGCCCTTTAAATTTTTGCCTGCGACACTTTCACAGTCGAACAAAAATGTTCCCTGGGGTAATTCCATCCGGAGATTTTGAAAATCGGGTTAATTTTTTACCCAGACCCTGTTTTTGGGTAAAAAATTGGGCATTTTTAATTGTTTGGAGGGTTTTCACCTGGTTTCAAGTGTTCGCCCTTTCAATTTTTAGCTGGGACACTTTCACAGTTGAACAAAAATGTTTCCTAGGGTAATTTCATCCGTATTTTTTGAAAATTTAGTTATTTTTTTTGCCCGGGCAGTTTTTTGAGTCAAAATTGTGCATTCTTTGAAAGTTCGTAGCATTTTGACTGGGTATCAGTTTTTCACTCTTACAAATTTTGTCTGAGCTGCGAAAAATAGTACGGTATGGCCGGTTAAACATGGCAGCTTTTTTCAGGGTGCAAGGAGCGCGCGAATTTTGAATGAAAGAAAAAAGACGTTCAGAAACCCAATTGTGTGCTAAATTTGACGCGTTTTTTTTTAACTGATGGATTATCCGCGCTCTTCTTTTTATTTTTTATCCCTTCTACACATGATTAAGAGTTACGTTGGCTTTTTTTTGAAAAAGACAACTCCTAGTCTGCGGCTGATCTCGCCTTGATGGACTGCCTCATTTATTCGGCCATACCGTAGGAAAAAAGTCTAGTCCGTAGTAATTCAATGCGCTGATCACGGATTTTGGGTTAGTTTTCTTACGTGAGCAACTCTAGATGCTGAATCGTGACGATTTCGGGCGAATCGGCCGTCGAAATTGGCGAAATCGGTCCAGAAACGAAAAACAAGAAAAGATTGTTTTCCAGGGTAATTCAATGCGCTGATCACGGATTTTGGGTTAGTTTTCTTACGTGAGCAACTCTAGATACCGAATCGTGACGATTTCGGGCGAATCGGCCGTCGAAATTGGCGAAATCGGTCCAGAAACGAAAAACAAGAAAAGGGTGTTTTCCAGGGTAATTCAATGCGCTGATTACGGATTTTGGGTTAGTTTTCTTACGTGAGCAACTCTATATACTGAATCGTGACGATTTCGGGCGAATCGGCCGTGGAAATTGGCGAAATCGGCCCAGAAACGAAAAATAAGAAAAGGATGTTTTCCAGGGTAATTCAATGCGCTGATCACGGATTTTGTGTTAGTTTTTTTATGTGAGCAACTCTAGATACTGAATCGTGACGATTTCGGGCGAATCGGCCGTGGAAATTGGCGAAATTGGTCCAGAAATGAAAAACAAAAAAAAACGGTGTTTTCCATGGTTATTAAATACACTGATCACGGATTTTGTGATAGTTTTTTCATGTGAGCAACTCTAGATACCGAATCGTGACGATTTCGGGCGAATCGGCCGTGGAATTTAGTGAAACCGGTCCAGAAATGAAAAACAAGAAGTCGGTGTTTTCTATGGTAATTCATTGCGCCGATCACGGCTTTTGGGTCAGTTTTCTTATGTGAGCAATTTCTAGGTACTGAATCGTGACGATTTTGGGCGAATCGGCCGTAGAAATAGCATAGACGAAATTGGCCTAAAAACGAAAAATGAAAAACCTGAGTTGTGTGCCCAACGTATTGTGATTTTGGTCCGACCTTCGGGGCTTATGTAAAAGTCAGAATATTATCTAAAAATGCGGGAGACGCATATAAAAGGAGGAATATGGCCTTGTGTAAGCAGTGAAAGACTTGGCTCGACAACCTTTTCAAGTCTCTGATGTGGTACACACGGATACAAGTACATAAGAGTCATATTTTTGCGCCGTTTATTTTTTATTTAGATTGCAAGTGGCAACCCTCGTACATTGTAGACAAATGAAACTTTCACATTTGCCTTTTTCTAGCATTTAGCGACCTCTAAAACCACTAAAATGACGATCAGACTTTAGATCGCTGACACTGGTTTGCACAAAGTGTATCGCAGAGGCATTGGGAACGCAAGGTCTCCTTCTGTGGCAGTGACTCACCGGTTTATCCTGGCACAAGAGTTTGGTAAAAAGGGTGAAAATCAACGGAAGACAACACTTTTTGCACTGGTGCTGCTGTATGCACAGCGGTGCGTACGTTAGCAACAACGATAAAGCTACATGCAGCAATGTTTTGCAATCTCTGATGTTTCTGTTTTTTGCACAGAATTTACAGTATAGCCGATTAAACATGGCAGCTTTTTTCAGGGTGCAAGGAGCGCGCGAATTTTGAATAAAAGAGAAAGAAGTTCAGAAACCAAATTGTATGCCAAATTTGACGCGTTTTTTAAGCTAATGGATTATCCGTATTATTCTGTTTATTCTTTCTCCCTTGCACACATGATTGGAAATTATGTTGGCATTTTTGAAAAAGACAACTCCTAGTCAGCGACTAATCCCGCCTTGACGGACTGCCTCATTTATTCGGCCATGCTGTTCAGAATTTCGCACATGATGTGATTTTAGACTAAACTGAAGAGGACAATTGAAAAATATCTAGATAACTTCAAAATTTTTACGCTTTTCAACAAGCTTGTAAACAACAAACGCGGCGCAAAAATATGACTCTTATGTACTTGTATCCGTGTGTACCACATCAGAGACTTGAAAAGGTTGTCGAGCCAAGTCTTTCACTGCTTACACAAGGCCATATTCCTCCTTTTATATGCGTCTCCCGCATTTTTAGATAATAAGAGAAAATGTTTCATGCTCAAAATGTGCGGCAATTTGAAATCAGCAAAACTCAACATATTCTGACGCCCTGACGGCATATTTGTGCAAGAAATTGAGAAGAAAACTAATAAGAACCTTTTCTCACTAAATAAATTTGTTTTATTTCTTTTTCTAACTACGTTTGGGCGCGAAACAGCTATTCAGCTGTGCGGCTTCATTCACATCATTCAACATTATTCCGTCTCTTTGGCACGAAAAGATAATAATAATCAAAATCTTGTTTCACGAATAAAGCTATTTTGATTCATAGCACATTCAGCCGCAAAACAGCGCGTTTAGTTCCAGATATGTATGTGTTTCATTACTCCGCCTCCTTTGCACAATTATAATACGAAATTCATTCTCAAATTCACTCCAGATTTCAGACCCATTCAAGATTTCGGCAGTTTTTGGGCGTATAACGTCACAATGGTCCATCTTTTGGACGGAGCACAATCTACCAGGCAAAAAAAACAGTTTTTTTACCAACCGATCCACTCCGAGCATTGGGAAATGTTCACGGAGAAAATGCTGCGGCCAACGCATCCATCGTGTCTCTTGTTTGCTCGCTGCGCAGTGTTTCGAACGTGTCAGTGTGACGGACGTCAGAGTGGCAGAGACGTTCAGGTATACTCTTGAGCAATGTTTATCCTTGCAAGGTTCGCTCAATATCGTCTGCAGCAATGATCTTTTATTTGCATGTATCTTTCATGTGCGACGTGGGAATTTTTAAATTGGCAAAAAGTTGCCCGAGCCCTATAAAATATAAAAAACTTAGGCAATTTTGAATTGCCACATCGAGAGTTCCTTTCTACTACTACACACGCAGTAGTCAGTTGCAGAATCTAAAAAATTATAACGCAGTAAGTAGTAGTCGTTTGCTGTTTGTCAAAAAACATAGTCTGTTTTTTTTTCGTTTTCAATGTACCACACTGAAGAAATAAAAGTTGTTCTCGTAATCTCTGTTCACTCAGAAACAAAAACAAACAAAAACAAAAACAAACAAAAACAAAACAAAACAAACAAAGAAAAAAAACCAAAAACTGCTGGAAACAAGCATAAACTTTTATTAAGCTACATCATATTTTGAGTGCTCAGCCCAGAGTTCACATACATATTTTTCTCCCACTGCGTCGCAGCTGTACTCTTTGTGTTCGAACACTTCATCGTACGTTTTGAACCCAAGCTCCTGCACTTGACGCAGAATCTGCGGGCCACACTGGTCGACTGGGATTACTGGAAATTGATAGGGCGGGGTCGGGTAAAAAAACATTTTTTGCACTGTTTTTAAACCGTTTTTATACCAAAGCCACATTATGTTTCTTCCGTTTTTTTGTTTTTTCGGTGTTTTCAGAGTTCAGATTTTAAAATTTGATTTACAATGGAATAACACGTAAGAAAAAGTGAATCTTTCAAATTTTCAGCGTCGTAACTGGGAATTGCTTGACCCCTACGACCGTTGGAATTTTTATCTGCGCACTTTTACCATATTGTCTCAAGAACAAAATTACAGCTATTTTTTAAACCATGTGACCTTATACGGTACTTTTCGAACAGCAAGAGAGTGGCGATTTATTGGACTGGAGAACAACCAAGATTACATAGAAAAGATCACCTTTATAGCATATTCATGCACAATTACTGGTAGATAATTACAATAATTGCCCATCATCAACTTTATCTGGAAATCGCACATAGGAATTTTCTGTCGGTAAAAAGAAGGAAAAAGGCCTCGGTTTGGTCGGTTTCGGTAATAGCAAATTCGCAAATATTTCGGTTAGGGCAGTTTAGGTTTTGCTAAATATAGATCGGTTTCGGTAGAATTCGGTAACCGGCCCAACACTACTAACTCCGTCCACTTTTGGGTGGAGGTCTTATAAGTGTGGGAGAAACCTTATGTGCAGGACTTTACGGTACTCAAACTGTCACTGAAACTACTGACCAAGTCGTCACTGAAACTAACAAAACAAACCTGGTAAATATAAATGAGCAAAGACATTGTCGTGTGCGCCTGGATCGTGATCCCATAGATGCTGGAAAACGTTCAACTAGCAATAATTTTTCCTGAGACGACGAGATTGCTGATTTGGCTGACACAAGTACAGTACGCTTCTTTAGACCTATCATCACGGAAAACAGATCTCGCTAAAGAAGAAAGAACGGGATCGGATTTGCAATAAAACATATTTAGCCACGAATGAGGAGCGTGATTTCTACGGAAGCCAAACACATTCGCTGTTTTCTCACTGTAATTCAATGTTTCGGTCGCTCAACATTCTTGGAAAAGTGACATATTTAAACACACATCACTGTACATAGCGAAACGCGTGTTACAAAAAGATAATACAGATCACAGCCATTTAACAGCCAAAATAGTGGCATCCGTTTTGTCAGTGTGCGTTATTTTTTTTCACCGAAACTGTAATTTTTCATTAAATAATGCGTGAGTTTTTTCAGCTTTTCATGGAACTGCTTACAAATCCAATCCATATCGGCATGCTCGACACGCGGTAGCCATATGAGGTCTCATTGCAGAACTCGATGTGGAAAGCAACATCGCGCATCACTGGCTGGCGACGTTTGTTTTGGTCAATGAAAACATCATAAACTGTGCAACGATCTAAAATGTGTTTGTGGTCACTGTGAGAGAACGTCTGCTCACGAAATTACATAAGTAACAACACCCCTCCCACCCAAAATAAAACAAACCTTTTTTGCATTGAAACCTCTGTGTCTTATCAACCGTATCACTTTGGTAATGTTCTAAGAGACGCTGTCAGAAAATCCTAAAGGCCCGTTTATACCTGACGAATGCAGACGTACGTTGACGGCACGTCACGTTACGTCAGATCTCGCGAGTTATTGCATATTATACCACCGTTCGTACCTGACGTACGTAGACGTATGTGTGCATACGTCAGGTATAAAAAACACCTTGAAACTCATGCAATAAAAACAACTCCGGAATAATAGCACCTGCTTCTGACGGCCGACTTCAAGGCGTTGACGTTAAGGAACAGTACAAGTGAATCTATTGACGGGTTTTTTGAGTGATGATGGTATTATTTTTTTTATTTTGGTTCCGGGACTCAATGCGTTTGCACATGGGGACAAGAAAATGTTTCACGGAATTTCAAGGTTAAAGTAGACATTTCGCCGTGTGCTGTTTTACCGGTTTGGTTTGGTTGTGGGTTTTTTCTTAGGGCG
This sequence comes from Theristus sp. LFF4_11, assembly GCA_030248135.1. Taxonomy (NCBI): domain Eukaryota; kingdom Metazoa; phylum Nematoda; class Chromadorea; order Monhysterida; family Xyalidae; genus Theristus; species Theristus sp. LFF4_11. Next base: position 19,409 of record JASANC010001288.1, on the reverse strand, counting down.
TGAAACTTTTGTGCCTCCGGTCTTCCTGAAATGATAGGGTTTCGCGGGCGTGTGAACGTCAGTTCTATATGGCTTCATAAATGTAAAAATGTATGTGTCCGAATCCGAAATACAGGGTGGGCCAAAAAAAAGGTTCCATTTTCAAACTGCTGTCACTGGCTGGTGTTTTAATATTATGAGCTGAAATTTTCAGCACTGATAAAACATGCGTTGCCATTTTACTGACAAATTTTTTTTTTCCGATATATAATTCCTAACGCTCACTGTGGCAGATTTTCTAAAAAGCTCGAAAATCAACAAATTGACTGAAATGAGTGCAATAAAAAAATCATGCGGATGCGCGAGCGAGCGCAGCGAGCGGAGAGCGCATCACGCATAATATGAGCCGTTATACCCCAGCGCGCTTTTTTCAAATTTGCTCGCTGCCTCCAGCGAGCATAGTATAAGTTACAAACTTGGCTCTGTGCACACGAAACGAACACCCAAAGTTGTGTTCTGAGCCGCGAAAAAATTTTCATCGGACGACTTTTCATACGCTGTAGACACGAAAAACCTATTCTGAAAACAGTGTTACTTATTTTTCTTGGTATTTTTTTTTTCAGGTATGTAATCAACATGTGTTCGCCCTTTCAATTTTTACCTGCGACACTTTCACAGTCGAACAAAAATGTTTCCTGGGGTAATTTCATCCGTAGATTTTGCTCTTTGGGTTAATTTTTTGCCCCGACCTTGTTTTTTGGGTAAAAATTGGGTATTTTTAAAAGTTCGCAGGGTTTTCACCTGGTTTTAAGTGTTCGCTCTTTCAATTTTTAGCTGGGACACTTTCACAGTTGAACAAAAATGTTTCCTGGGGTAATTTCATCCGTAGATTTTGAAAAATTAGTTTATTTTTTTGCCCGGGCACTTTTTTAGGTGAAAATTGTGCATTTTTTGAAAGTTCGCATTTTGACTGGATATCAGTTTTTCACTCTTACAAATTTTGTCTGAGCAACGAAAAATAACAGGAAAAACGTCTAGTCCGTGGGAATTCAATGCGCTAATCACGGATTTTGGGTTAGTTTTCTTACGTGAGCAACTCTAGATGCTGAATCGTGACGATTTCGGGCGAATCGGCCGTGGTAATTGGCGAAATCGGTCCAGAAACGAAAAAAAAAGAAAAGGGTGTTTTCCAGGGTAATTCAATGCGCTGATCACGAATTTTGGGTTAGTTTTCTTACGTGAGCAACTCTAGATGCTGAATCGTGACGATTTCGGGCGAATCGGCCGTGGAAATTGGCGAAATCGGTCCAGAAACGAAAAACAAGAAAAGGGTGTTTTCTAGGGTAATTCAATGCGCTGATCACGAATTTTGGGTTAGTATTTTTATGTGAGCAACTCTAGATGCTGAATCGTGACGATTTCGGGCGAATCGGCCGTGGAAATTGGCGAAATCGGTCCAGAAACGAAAAACAAGAAAAGGGTATTTTCCAGGGTAATTCAATGCGCTGATCACGGATTTTGGGTTAGTTTTTTTATGTGAGCAACTCTAGATGCTGAATCGTGACGATTTCGGGCGAATCGGCCGTGGAAATCGGCGAAAACGGTCCAGAAACGAAAAACAAGAAAAGGGTGTTTTCCAGGGTAATTCAATGCGCTGATCACAGATTTTGGTTAGTTTTCTTACGTGAGCAACTCTAGATGCTGAATCGCGACGATTTCGGGCGAATCGGCCGTGGAAATTGGCGAAATCGGTCCATAAACGAAAAACAAGAAAAGGGGATTTTCCAGGGTAATTCAATGCGCTGATCACGGATTTTGGGTTAATTTTTTTGTGAACAATTCTAGGTACTGAATCTTAACGATTTCAAGCGAATCGGCCGTGGAAAATGGCGAAATCGGACCAGAAATGAAAAACAAGAAAACTGTGTTTTCCATGGTAATTCAATGCGCTGATCACGGATTCTGGGTTAGTTTTCTTGCGTGAGCAACTCTAGATACTGAATTGTGACGATTTCGGGCGAATCGGCCGTGGAAATTGGCGAAATCGGTTCAGAAATGAAAAACAAAAAAAACGGTGTTTTCCATAGTAATTCAATGCGCTGATCACGGATTCTGGGTTAGTTTTCTTATGTGAGCAACTCTAGATACCGAATTGTGACGATTTCGGGCGAATCGGCCGTGGAAATCGGCGAAAACGGTCCAGAAATGAAAAACAAGAAAACGGTGTTTTCCATGGTAATTCATTGCGCCAATCACGTCTTTTGGGTCAGTTTTCTTGCGTGAGCAATTCTAGGTACTGAATCGTGACGATTTTGGGCGAATCGGCGGTAGAAATAGCATATGCGAAATCGGCCTAAAAAACGAAAAATGAAAAACCTGAGTCGAACTGTGATTTTGGTCCGACCTTCGGGGCTTATGTAAAAGTCAGAATATTATCTAAAAATGCGGGAGACGCATATAAAAGGAGGAATATGGCCTTGTGTAAGCAGTGAAAGACTTGGCTCGACAACGCTTTTCAAGTCTCTAATGTGGTACACACGGATACAAGTACATAAGAGTCATATTTTTGCGCCGCGTTTGTTTGTTTGTTTTTAAGCACGCCCCCCACCGATTCCGGAAACCCGAAGGTACCAAACTGCGGTGGGATTGGGGAATGGACGGCTCACCATCCTGTGGAACCAATATCCTCGCCACGTGAGGGGGACAGCCTCTAAGCCCCGCTCTGTCTTGGGGGGCACCAGTGATCTTAGCCCAATTTCGGTTTCGGTGGCCTGCGGTCGCTATATCCCCGGAGGGCAGCGAATCCGAAACTTTCGTTTTCGTTTTCGTTTTGCTGAAAAGCGTAAAACTTTGAAGTTATTTTATAATTGTTCTCTTCGATTTAATCTAAAATCACGCCATGTGCGAAATTCTGTAAATTCTGTGCAAAAACAGAAAAATCAGAGATTGCAAAACATTGTTGCATGTAGCTTTTTCGTTGTTGTTAACGTACGCACCGCTGTGTACACACCAGCACCAGTGACAAAAAGGAGTTGTCTTCCATTGATTTTCACCTTTTTTACCGGTGTCAACTTCAACTAGTGTGGCAGGATAAACCGTCTGTCCCGTGAGTCATTGCCTTTGCCACAGGAGACCTTGCGTTCCGCAATGCTTCTGCGGTACAATTTGTCCTGGACAAACCAGTGTCAGCGAGCTAAAGTCTGATTGTTATTTTAGTAGTTTTAGTGGTCGCTAACTGCCCGAAATCCGCAAATGTCAAAGTTTCATTTGTCTACAATACAAAGTACGAGGGTTGCCATGTGCAACCGAAATCATAAATAAACGGCGCAAAAATATGGCTCTTATGTACTTGTATCCGTGTGTACCACATTAGAGACTTGAAAAGCGTTGTCGAGCCAAGTCTTTCACTGCTTACACAAGGCCATATTCCTCCTTTTATATGCGTCTCCCGCATTTTTAGATAATAGTATCAAGATGCGTGTTTCAATTTTGAAACTGTTGCGAAGGTGACAAATTGGTCTTTTTGGATACCCGTGATAGTTCAAATCATGCGCTCAGAGTGGAAAGGTCTCACACTTGAATTGCATTTGAGCACCTCGAGCGAAATTCTGATGTTTCACAACGGACTCGAGTCAGCAGCCATGCGACTGCGGCAGAAAGAATTGTTCAGTTGATTTTTTGTTTTCTGTGTTGCTCTGTCTGTTAATTTGTTTCTTTTGAAAAGTTTTTCTGCGGTTTGAATGAAAACAGTGTTTCAGTTTCAGTTTTCTGCAGTTTCGTCATGGTTAAGTGGACAGCAGAACAACGGGTCTGGTGTGCTCTTGGTGGGTTGGTGGGAGATTGGTGGGAGCAATCTGAAAGTTTTTCTGCAGTGACTCGCCAGTTTCGCGTAAAATTCCATCCAGCCGCTGCCGGACGACAAACCTTGATGATGATTATTTGGATGTCTATGAGCTGTTAAATTCTTGGTTAAAAATCCGTTTTTTTTGAAAATTTGGGAATTTTTAAACATTGTGCTGTAAAACTGAATCTACTTGACCAAACTAGATAAAAATTTTGTCAGAAAAATGGCATCACATGTTTTATCAATGCTGAAAATTTCAGCTCATAATATTGAAATACCAGCCAGTGACAGCAGTTTGAAAATGGAACCTTTTTTTTTGGCCCACTCTGTACTTTCGAGGCCGAAGTCGTTTTCAAAAACTGCATAGTTCAGATTTTCTGAGTTACGTCCCTTTTAGGAAGTGAGTATTCCGTATTTTCAGTTTTGACTGTTCTGAAAAAGTTAAAAGGGGTGAAAACGTTCGCAAATGTTTTGGGTTTCATTAGAGAAGCTTCAGAGATGTCATTTCTGTGCAAAATTTTCAACACCTTAACGCATCTCAGTGAGAAGTTTCGTATAGCATGTACAATCTAAAAGCAGCTTACGCCACTGAGAAAAATGCAAATCAAGAAACATGCTAACACCAAGTATGCATACAAATGCATCAAGATGCTACTTCCTGAAATAACCACTGTATTCCTTGTCTCTTGTGGCGCATCTTGGTATGTACAGGGTGTCCCAAAAAACATAACAAAAGTAAATGGCTCGTGCGGCCGACTGGTTGCACGTGAAGCCGTGAAATTTGAAACTCTTTTAGAAAAAAGGAACACATTTTGTGTGTCCAAATTTTATCCCGAAATTCCACTTTTTTAATAACATTTCAACAGAAATACGTAAAAGCTCAAAAATCACTTAAATTCAGTTTTTTGACTCAAGATAAACATCATTGTCGTCATCGAGAATCTCATCTGGCAGTGGCACAAGCTCATCGTCAGCTTCGACTTTACTGATGTCATCATGTTCATGCTCACGGTCGTTCAGTTTCATGTTTCTCGGCTGCTCAATGTGTTTTCCATTGTTCTCAATGAACGACGACATTCGATGTTTGAAACTGATGATCACTTTCTGGTGCAGCGCCCGATCATCAATGATTTTTTCTCACACCGCTGCAGTGGTGGGCGCCGAAAATGTCCCGCATTATCCGTCAGATTCCCCCTTAAACGCAGAAGTCAAAGGCTTCATGTCCGGACTCCTCTCGGGCCATTCAATTCTGCCCATGCGGCCAATCCAGCGGTCACCGAACGACGCCGACAGCCACTCGCGCACTTGTTTCAATTTTCCTCTTGACTTATGGGTTTGGGGCACCTGAAGGAAAATGTGTACCGTTCGGCGCCCAACATTTTCGACAATTTGAAAACCAAAATTCGCAGTGGTGTGCAAAAAATCAACGATGATCGGGCGCTGCACCAGAATTGCTCATCAATTTCGAACATCGAATGTCGGCAATCATTGAGAACAATGAAAAAACATTGGGCTGCTGAAAAAAGTGAAACTAAAGGGTCGGGAGGGAAAATCGGATGAGATCAGTGAAAACGAAGCTAAAGATCAACTTGCGCCACTGTCATATGTAAATCTCGATGACGACAACGATGATTATCCTGAGTCAAAATGCTGAAGTTAGGTGATTTTTGAGTTTTTACGCATTTCTGCTAAAATATTAATGAAAAAAATGGAATTTCGGGATAAAATTTGGACACACAAAATGTGTTCCTTTTTTCTAAAAATGTTTCAAATTTCACGGCTCCAAGTGCAACCAGTCGGCCGCACGAGCCATTTACTTTTGTTATGTTTTTTTTGGGACACCCTGTATTATAACGATTTTTCTCAATTTTTTCTCAACAGCAAAAAGCACAAATTTTTAAAAGAAACTTGAAAAACTTCAAAACAGCTCCAAACAACCTAAACGTTCTGTTTCATAATTGTCCCTTCTGAGCTCATCATTACCGTCCGGTTTTCTGTTCGAATAAAAGGCCTTGATTTTGAAGAACGCTTCACAGGCAGGATCATAATGATCGCAAGTAGCTGCAGTTAAAAGGATTTTTTTTCAGAAAATATCTTTGCCAGCGATTTGCCGTGACGCAACAAAAATGTCGCAGCTTATTCAATTCTTTTAATCGCTGTACAACGTGAATGGCACTACAAAACATATAACTGTTCAACTGACCGTCTGTGATATTCCAATTCCAGAGGTCAATTGTGAGTTGCCTGCGACACGAAAATTAAAAAAAAAAACGATTAAAAATATATTCCAGAGATACGATGCATTTCCTCAAATGTCCATACCGCGCTGGCGTCGACGCCGAAGTCGTCATGGCAGCTAATATCAGCAGCATCGAAACTGCGAACAAAGTGCACGAAACGGTTGACATTCTTACTTGCACTGTTTCACTGGCTGCTGGTCACAAAGAAAACCTTACTGCTTGCGATCGCAGTTACAATTGTACAATAAATAAAAAGCCTGGGTGTTTTTTGTTTGAACGAAAATTCAAGAAAACACGAACACATCTGGCTGGTGGGTGCAGCAGTTTCATCATCGCCGACCGATTGTCGGATAAAAATAAGCAGAAACTACAATGGGGATTGGTGCTGGTGGAAAGAAATTCCTGGTGGCTTACAGTTAGCTCCTGTCGAACTGTGGCAGTTCTTGCGGGTTTTCTTGCTTTGACGTTGTTGTTTGTTCGATTACTCTGTTTGTGCGTTGTCGGTGTGATTTTCTAAATTTTCTGAATTTTCTGAAAAGAATGAACATTTGGGATGGGAACTAGCCACAATGTTTACGAAATCCGTGAATTTCTACCACAATAAACGCGACGACAAAGTCGCTTTTCAGATCGACCTTCTCCGCTTCTTTAAAACCGTGTTCAATTTCTGCATTTTCTCTTAATACTGCGCTACATACATACAGTCGAATTCTAAAATATAGGGAATCAGCTGATTGGTTGTGATTACGGTATGCATGTTTTTGCGCAGGCATTGCTATGGGGGTGGAGTTTGGTTTGCACAGGTAGCATGCATACCGTAATCGCAACCAATCAGCTGATTCCCTATAATTTTTAGAGTTCGAATATACTGTAGTCTCATTGAATGTAGTTGTTGTTCTGTTGTAGATTGATTCACCACAAAAATCAAAAGGCGAAAACACTACGCACATACGTACGTCGTTCTAAATCCTGTGCGCAAACTAATCGTGTCCGTAATGCATTAAGATAGTACACAAGACACGATTTCTAAATCGTGTGACCATTTTTTAAGTGTCGTGTCCGTGCGTACGCCCAAAAAAACTAATTGCTAAATCCCCCTTAACTGATGTTTATTGTTGACGTTTCAATGCAACACGGACATCATAATCAAAGCAATAGCCTAAAAGTTAGACAAAAATAAGACAAACAAAAACACCAAGCACCAAAAAATTCAACAGCACAGCCAAGGGACCACACAGACTACAAAAACAAAAGCGAGCGCACTGAAAGAAAAAAAAATGAATTGGGGTCAAAGAAAAAAGAACGAAAATGGACGAAAACTAACGGGCGAATCAAGCAAAAAGAAAAAAAACAAAGAAAACTGAGAAAAAAAACTAACTAAAAGCCAAACAACAGCCTCAGCGAACCCGACTGAAAACAAAAAAACGCACAGCCAAAAAAGGCACAGTAAAAAGGTTGGGGCATGGTGAAACATTTCCACATTCAGGGAAGGTCTTATTAATGGTCGTTGCAACGACAACGACAAATTAGTGATGCGCTGGCTAGCAGTTGTGATGATCTGTTCGGCCAAAACGATGAATTTTAAAACTGAAATAAAATTGAAAATTCTGAATTTGCTGAAATTTAGTCGACTCGACGTGGAGGCGACGTTTCCATGAAATTATCACCTGAAATTATGAAAAAATTGTAACCTGCACCTGCTAACCACAACAGCAGAGTAAACAACTGCGATGGCTAAAAAAAAACTTCAAGAAAACCGTTGCAAATTTTGCGGAAAAGCGTCACGTCAACCAAGTTCGATCGCAATTTCGCATTCATTGTTTCGTAATTTACGTCAACCAAGACAACGGTGTCCAATATTTTTGTGAGACTGTAAAAACGCTGTTCTTGAAAACTGCAACAAGCAATTTTGTGTGAAAGTTGTCTCGTTGTGATTCTATGCAGCTTTATAACTGATTTTATTAAAAGTTTGAAAAGACATACATCACGAGTTATTGTTTCCAGGGGAACCGTTTACTATTATTAGAATTCTTGCGCTTTCGTTCAGGTCAGGCGTTTGTGTTCAGAGGCTTCTTTCGGTACTTTCGAATGTACAATAACATTTTTAGAAACTACAAGTTTCGTCTTCTCTCTTGTTAGAAATCACTGAGTCTGTCTCTGTGTTGTTTGCGCCGAAAATTTCGCGTTAACCATAATTCTGTGACGTTCCGCCCACACATTTACACACTGTGCCAATTGCATAAAAAGTTTTTTTTTTAATTCAGTTGTTATTGTAAATAGTGTTGAATGATTTGTACACGAACTTCATGATGTTTGTAATCGATTTTATGTTTCAACGTGCTGACGTCGTGTGTGTTTTCGGTTTTCTGTATTCTGCCGAAGACTTTTTCGTTTTTGTCAGAAGTGGCCGGCCGCTCAAAAATTCATTCAAAGCTGCTCTAAAATACATACCATTAGTCATTCCATACCCAAATTCGTACGACATTTTTAAAAAAACTCAGAAAACGCCAAGCGGAGCACCACGCAAATTATAGCATGGCATGAAGTTCGGAATGGATGTCAAATGAAACGTGTGCCCCCTCTTCAATGTTATCACTACTTTTTCGATGTAGCTCGGAAAATGTTGAATTTTTTGGGACGATTTTTTTCTTCTGCATCGGCCATTATTCGCTGTTTTTAACTTCGGTAGGTAGGCATTTATTATGTCTAACTTATACTCGGAAAGCCAGCTGACCTTTTTACGTTGTTTTGAAAAGTTTTGAGAAATTTTTCACATTTTCTCATATGTGATGCATGACCTTTAAGTGGTGATCATATCAATCAACGCTGCGCGTTGTAAAAGCTTGGCCGTTGAAATTTCTTAGAGCCACCACACCGCGCCATCAGTTTAGAAATCCTTCAATATAATCCGGTTTGCATGGCACGTTGGCAGCCGCTGTTAGCAAGATGCAACTCTTTAAAAATGGACGTTTCAAACTCAAATCTCAATTTTGGAACATAATTGAACTTGAAAAAAGCAACTTTAGCAGCGAAAATTTACCGGTAGTTCGTAAAATACGGCAACTTGAAAGCGTGCTGGGTTCCTTCAACGTCCAGTCGCTTTTGAATGAAACAAAATTGTTCAGTCACTGATCACTTTGTTTTGTTTTCTGACAGTCTGCTCTTTAGCAGTTGAACACGTCTTTTCCACCTGATTTTTCAAACTCCACCATTTTTCTTCCATCCATCCATCCTTTTTCCACTCATTCATTTCCAATACTCCTCGAGAGTTTCACTAAAATAGGCGCGCAAAAAAAACAAACGAGAACGATCCATTTGTTTCACACTCATTTGCTGCTTGAAAGCGGCTGAAATTTATCTCACTTATTTTTTGCTCTTAAAATGTGAAACGTTGGTAATGGAAAAGAACGGTTTTTTGCTGAGTTTTTTCTTTGTTTTCAAGAAGCCAACCACAAAAAAGTTTGTCGAAAAAAAATGACTGCAAAGGAAAAAAGTTCTTTGGTGAGAAATTCACTGCGTTGAAAAGTAAACAATGGTCTTACCACGATCTCACCACACCGCACACACGATCTACTTTTTACTGGCGCGTGTTGTTGCGGAAACATCAATTAAAATCACACGACTGCTGCAAACTAAAATTTTTCTTCTGTTGAAATCCGAAAAATTCTTCCTGGGAGGTAACTAACTCTTTTTGCGTCACTACCGGAAAAAATCGTCGGCACACGGTTTCTTGGTTTGCAAATTCGGTTTAGCTTTTTGCTATTTGGCTATTTGCTTTATCGGTTTTATGAAGCGAATCTTTCAACATTTTTCACCAAAAACTCCACGGAGTACGCAATTTTGACAGATTGGTCTTTGGATGCGATGCGTCTACACGCACACATAATACGCTGAAAACTGTCATTGTCGTTTGTTTTCAGACATCTTTCAAAGTTTTGGCCCGTTTTTAATAATCGAAAAAGCTGCTGTGCAAATAATGAAGAAAGTTTTTGCACGTTTTTTACACGCTATACAATATGTGAGTGGAGTTTCGTTAAATTATTTGTCATTACTGCGAAATTGTAAAACATTCTGATCTGATATGCGGAAAAATTGAGTCATAAATTTTGAAATTGCTCGTTTTCACAAATTACCACCAACCAACCCTAATGTGTGCAGTTCTGCCAACTCGCTTTGCTGAAAACTTTCTGTCAAAGGTCTTCATTCTTTCATATTTAGTAATTGTATCGCAAAATGTGAGAATCAACAACAGCGTAGCAGCTAGCAACATTTTTTCTTCAAATCATTCACAACGACAAAAGATAAAAGCCGAAACGTCGGAAAGAGCCTTTTGAGGAAAAAGCTATTAAAACACAGAAATTATTAGCCCCGTCTGCTTCACGATTTCAAATAATAAACGGTTGATGCTTCTAAGCAGCGTTGAGTCTGCATTGGTTTGTTGGAATGTTGCATTTTTATTGCTTTGTCTTTGAATTGACATTTCCTTGGAGTCTTATCGCGAATGTGAATTTTAGTTTTAAAACGGCTAACAGTGTTTTTACGGGCTATTTTCAAAAAAAATCCTCTCACTAAACAGCATTTCTCAATCTTGTTGTTACTTTTTTTGGCTTCGACGCTTTTTTAACGATGTTAAAAAAAAGGTTCTCGAGTGACCAAAAAACACAGGGCGTTTTAGCTCATCAGTTGATTTGCTTCAGTTCAAAATAAGCTGACGCACCCCCACAGCTTTTTCGCTGTTTATTTGTGTTTCTGCTCGCCCGTAGTAAAAATTCAACGGATCTATCGATGGAACAAAATATTTCCAAAATTGTTGGGTTGGGTGAAAACTTTTCGCAAAATTTAAGGTGATTATACGCAAGTCTCGTTTCGTTCTATGACTGTACATACATACACTTCATATAATATAGCTTTATATAATGGCGAATTTTTACTTTTCAGTTTGACTTTAGGTTAGGTACTAAACTAGCAGGAGAACAAGGGAAGCTGTTGTGGTCGTGTATGATTATCTCATGTGCATTTACATTTGTACGATCAGATTCTGCGAAATTCTCAAGTTTCACACAAAATGGACATTTCAAATAGAGAGCTTCGTATACGCGGCCACTGACAATGCTTTTTGAATACAGGCCTGGCCATACATGTACATTTGCTTCGTGACGAATGCAATGATATTATGAACCACAATTAACTTACATGTTCTTGCTGAACTTATGTTCATTGCGTTTTTTTTTCATCATGCGTTTGACAGTTATCTAGATACTTTTGTCTAGATACGGTATTTTTTATTAAATCCTCTATTTAGAACCAAATGCAGCATTTTTTCTCGTTTTCACATGTACTTTTCAACGTTGTGCTTTTGCTACAGTTGTATATTCCTTTTCAAAACTAACCTTTGATCTGAAATCAAAATTTATGTTCAGTTTTTGTCACCCCCCGCGAAATACAGGGTGGGCCAAAAAAAAGGTTCCATTTTCAAACTGCTGTCACTGGCTGGTGTTTTAATATTATGAGCTGAAATTTTCAGCACTGATAAAACATGTGTTGCCATTTTACTGACAAAAATTTTTTTCCGATATATAATTCCTAGCGCTCACTGTGGCAGATTTTCTAAAAAGCTCGAAAAATCAACAAATTGACTGAAATGAGTGCAAGAAAAAATTTGTATCAAGATGCGTGATTCAATTTTGAAACTGTTGTGAAGGTGACAAATTGGTCTTTTTGGATACCCGTGATAGTTCAGATCATGCGGTCAGAGTGGAAAGGTCTCACACTTGAATTGCATTTGAGCACCTCGAGCGAAATTCTGATGTTTCACAACGGACTCAAGTCAGCAGCCATGCATGCGACTGCGACTGAAAGAATTGTTCAGTTGATTTTTTTTTGTTTTCTGTGTTGCTCTGTCTGTTAATTTGTTTCTTTTGAAAAGTTTTTCTACGGTTTGAATAAAAACAGTGTTTCAGTTTCAGTTTTCTGCAGTTTCGTCATGGTTAAGTGGACAGCAGAACAACGGGTCTGGTGTGCTATCTGGTGGGAGCAATCTGAAAGTTTTTCTGCAGTGACTCGCCAGTTTCGCGTAAAATTCCATCCAGCCGCTGCCGAACGACAAGCCTTGATGATGATTTGGATGTCTATGAGCAATGATTCGTTGTTAAATTCTTGGTTAAAAATCCGTTTTTTTTTAATTTGGGAATTTTTAAACATTGTGCTGTAAAACTGAATCTACTTGACCAAACTGGATAAAAATTTTGTCAGAAAAATGGCATCACATGTTTTATCAATGCTGAAAATTTCAGCTCATAATATTGAAATACCAGCCAGTGACAGCAGTTTGAAAATGGAACCTTTTTTTGGCCCACCCTGTACATTGTACAATGGTTCAACGAAACACAAACTCCCCTTTTCACTCAGGCAGTTCGGGGAAAAAGTGTCGATCAAAAAACCAAGGTGTTTGTTCAAGTCTGCGGAAAACAAGGTGAAAAATTGCAACGTCTCTGCAGAAGAAAGTCAAAATACCAATGAGCCACAAAACTTTTTTGTGACAAAAGGTACGCAGCGGCAGCACTTCAGTTTTTTCGTGTCAGTGCACAAAAAAATGAGAAAAAAGTTTGCGTTACAGCAACAACAAAATGAATGCTGAGTTTGGCACACTTCAAAATGATGGACTTCACACAAAACCTCTTTTTGCAGTGGAAAACTCGTTTTTGAACCATAGCGTGAAATGTTTGTTGCTTCTTCATGCGGTGCCTGAAGTGCCAAACTTTTTCTGCATCATCAATGTAAAAAAGTAACGTTTCTGTGCTGTTTTTTGCAATTTCAGTGACTGATAAAAACTTCTTATCAGTTGAAAATAAAGTTGCAAATCATTCAGAAAAAATTATCTCCAACTTTGCTGGTGTTAAGCAACTTCACACCTGGGTGTCTCCTGGTGACAGCGCAACCTTTACTTTGTTAATTTTTTTTGATAACACCAATTGGTTTGCCTGATTTCATCTCAAGGTAACTGTGAAAGCTGGTAAAAAACAGTACTTTTGCATGAGAAATTTTGGAACAAAAAGACTGCGATGTTAATGGTCATGAAAAAAAGCGGTTGTTCGGAAATTCGATCCAATACAAACGAAACGAATATGCGTGCGTTTGTCTCACGAACTGGAATTTCGGCAGTGAAATTTCTGCATTTCAGGTTTTGTTTGCACAAGCAGCTGGGCAGCCATCGCGCATTTTGTTTCTTGTAGCACACGACGCTTTCCAGGTTTCTTTCTTGTCTGTTTATGAAATACTATAAACTGTATAACAGGTTTGTATAATGTGGTTGTTGTGGATCGTTTTCCCTTATTTTCAATTTGAATTTTATGTCGAACATAATCTCGTTATCTTCTTTGAAATGTATGTTGTCGAACAACCTCTTGAACTTAAGTGTGCCCATCTATCAGCAAACTCTTATTCGGGTCTTTCTCGAAAAAAACGCTCATTCACGCAGCCCATGTTGTTCCGGTGTAAAGCTGATTTTCAAAATTTCGTCCACTTGCATTCATTATAATTTCGAAATATATTTGCAAAGCAAACCTGTTCAGCAGCTTGTAAACTGTAATGTTCTGACAAGCTGTGCAGGCAGGGGCTTTAGGCTGTGGATTTTCTCCATTCTGTACATTTTATACACAAAGGTCCGCTGTTGAACATTGTAGCAACAAGCATTGTCAAACGCCAACCCGCTATTGCTACTGACTGACTTTGCTTCTTTGTAGAACACGACTGTTATTTGAAAATCGGTGTGCGCGCGCACAACATTTTTCTGCTGGTTGTGGCGTTTCATATGTGAATGTTTCTATTTCAATGGACACTTATGCTTTTCGTTTCACATTTTTTGATAAAACACTCAGAGATCAGCAACAGCAATAAAATATTTCAAACTTACTTTATGACAATGCGTCAATTATTGATTTTTTCAACGAATAAAAGCCAGCCAACCTGCATGTCTGGTCTATCTCTATATTTGAAAAATCGTTCAACGCAATTCATTGAAAGGAACACGTGTCTTTTTGAAGAGACGTTCGCATACTGTATCTGTCGGCTTGTCTGTTTCATCTCAGTTTGTATTCATTTTTACTGCAAAAAATGCTTTCTGTAATCCAACCTTAGTGATTTTGAGATTGAAATTTCATTTCCACTGCTATTACTCAGATGAAAATTGCTTCGTTTTACAACCAGACGATTCGATTTTCAGCTGATAAAGAATGAACCGCATGCGCAGTTTGAAAACACATGCGGAGCAAAGCAACCAGAATTTATTACTGTGCAAAAGCTCTCGTTTTTGAAATGCGCGGTTGATTTTTTTCGATAATTTACGGCGCAAGTGCTGATAACCGGAAAACAGGCTCATTTTCATTTAGTGTTCCGTCTTTGTTTGCGTTCGAGAGAAATTCGTTGCCTTTGCTGTGTCGTTCTACAATAAATTTTGTCACCCACCCGGATAAGTTTATGAGCAGAGGTTTTTATGATTTTTTATTTTTTTCAGTTTTTTTTCATACATGACACGTGCCATATGTTTGAAGAGCTAGCAAATATGTCACATGCAGTTTTTTCGGCGTTTTTACCTTACCTGAAGAAAAAATGAACTCCACAAGACGAGTTACGGTGCTTTTTATGGCCTCAGCATAAAACTCTCTGGCTTTTACGGACTCTCAGTAGTCAAAGTTTTTCCATCCGTGTGGTCGCTTTTCTCACGGCAAAAACCGCAAAGTAGAATAAGGAATAATTTTTTCTCAAACTTTCCATTGTATTGTTCAGAGTGCACTGCTTCGGCGCAGAAGACAGCTGGAAATTTTCAAGAAAAAATCCGACAAAAACAACAACAAAAAAAATACAGAATATGTTCTGCGAAGGCTGACCGTTTCAGGCAGACAGGGTGACAAATCGAAGCCGTTGCGAAAACATGAACACCAACACTGCCGATAAACGATTCCAAACACTCGCCAATCAACCACAACCCGCCGATAATGGCAAACGGTGGCGCGTGCATTATTTCCAACAAAAATACCTCCCGACCTGCAGTCTTCACTGCTGCCGCACATCCAAATCAGCCGAAGCACTCGGAAACACCGAACACAATCCGTGCTACCACCGTCAAAAGTCGCCGACGCCTAACCGATCCAATCGAAGTTGCTGCTCCGCAAATCGCACCATTCTCCTGGTGTCCGCCGTCGTTCTACTGCTGTACGCTAATTGGCCGTCGGTCGAGTCTGCAGCCAATCAGCGAGTCGTCACGTGTGACGCGTGTTTCGCCGTCTGTCCGGACGGTTCGCACGAGCGTCCGGAACGCTGCGACTGTCGTGCGGCGACGTGCAACGGCTCGTTCTGCTATGCGAAGTTGGAACTGTGGCCGGACGAGAAAGTCGCCTCGATACAGGTGTGTTTTCAAAAAATGATAAAATATTTGAATCTGCTGCGCTGATTGGATGTTCAGTCCTGTGGTG
Source organism: Theristus sp. LFF4_11 (assembly GCA_030248135.1). Taxonomy (NCBI): domain Eukaryota; kingdom Metazoa; phylum Nematoda; class Chromadorea; order Monhysterida; family Xyalidae; genus Theristus; species Theristus sp. LFF4_11. The sequence continues at coordinate 3,876 of JASANC010001288.1, read as the reverse complement.
TTCCGCGCCGTGCTTGGTATTTCTAAAAAAGACAACACCACAGTTGGCGTTTTTGGGACACACCTTTTTCAGGGACAAGACAGGCCACCAAGGCCATGAGCGGTGGGACACGCGTCAAAAAGCGTTCGTGTGTTTTCAGAAAGGCTGCATTACGGACGCGCCAGGCGGCAAATTGGGCTGTTTTCATGCCGGTTTCGACGTGTCCACGGAGTGCTATTGCAATCGTGAGTTTGGAGAGGCGATAAATTCTTCCGTCCTTGCAAGTTATTCTCTCCTCCTGTCGGTTAACGCACATTTGTTGGCGAAAATCAGAGAATCACAAAAACCCAAAAAATATAATACCGTATTACCCCCATTAAACCCCCCCCCCACCATTAATCCCCCCCCCCCACCAATAAACCCCCACCCCCCCGACCAGTTTCCGAATAACCCCCCCCCCACAAATAATCCCCCATGGGGGATTATTGGAGACCTGTTTGAAACACATACCCAGCGAATTCAGTGGCTGGTTGCAGTGAAAATGATGAAATTGTGCTACCAAAGGCCCCAAATGGGTGAGTTAACAGTAATTTCATTACAAAAGGCTGTTATAAAAGGAAATTTCTATGTAGAGTAGAAGTTTCTGCGACTTTCTTGCCTGCCATGCAATGTATTTTTGCCATTTTTCAACAAACCCCCACCCCTAGAATTTTTTGTAAAATAAACCCCCCCCCCACCAATAATCCCCCCCCCCACCAATAAACCCCCACCCCTAAAAGTCGCTGACGTATTAATCCCCCATGGGGGTTTATTGGGGGTAATACGGTAATAACAGAGCCGTTCTGCAATCGGCCGGCGCCACTGAACGGCTACCGGGTGCAGGCGCTACCTGCGGTGCAATGCTGCCAGTGCATTCCATTCACCTGGGACGACGCCGGCGACTGCCCGAAGGACAACTGCACACAGACGTGCTCCGGCGAGTATTGCTCGACCGACTTCACTCGAGGCGACCAACTGTGCAATCACGGTTATCCGCGCCTGTGGTCGTTCTTGAGAATGGCGGATTACGATCGATGGTTGGGCGGCACCACCTGCATTGGGTGCGTGTTGTTTTTCTCAGGGGCGCGGTGAATTTTTGGCCATTTTTAGTGTCCAGCCCTCAGTCGGTTACAGAAAGCTCGAACGCACCAAACACCCGGTTGGTTTGATCTGTGTAGCGGTGAATGTGAACGCTGATCGTCACTGCCTTCGCAGCTAGAGGGAGACAGCTCCATCCTAAGGCGGCATTCATGAAGCAGTAATTTAGTGACGCGTAGCTGTGTTGAAACGCGGTCACTGAATACTGCTTCATGAATGCACCTTAAGGACACCAATGATTTGTGCCCAATCTCGAGTTCAGCGCCTTTAGGCGGTTGAAATTCACACGGTGCGCCGATAAAGAAAAAGGTGCAATTCCTTACCTCATGAAAACCAAACAAAGTCAGACAATTGCGACAATCTGGAATTTCGACCCTGATTTCTGCCTCAACAAACGTTTGTTTCGTAATGTTCTGAATTTCCGCGTTTTTTATCAACGACAAGAAAAGACACAACACACACACATCCAGGGTTGTCATGGGAAATAAAACCGGTTTTTTCACCAACCGTACACACAAAGCATTATTCCAGACTGGAGCACGGCCACAGTCGCGGCACGAACGGCTGCACGTGCACGGAGGAGGTCACGGTCCCGAGCCCGGACGGCGCGGGCGGCGGTCACTGCAACGCGGTGCAACGGTTGAGCGAGTTCATCGCGCATGCGGCCGTCACCGAAGACGATCCGGCATTAGCGAGAATGTTCTGCTACAGTCTGAAGGTGGAGAGCGAACAGAAGATCGACAAGACTGTGTTCGATGCGTGAGTGTTGTTGTTGTTGTTGTTTTGTTCTTCTCCGGATTTGCAATGCGCTGCATGTGGCACTTCGAATGTCAAGCAAAACAATAAGCGCAAACTGGCAAACTTATCATTTTTACGCTAAAAAGGTGTCCGCTGGCCTGTCCACCAGGGTGCGGGTTGACGTAAGTCGTATTGCATTTTGACATAAAATAAAGAAAAGAAATTCTTTCAGAGCGGAAACTTGCGAGGGCCATTACTGCTTCATTGAGCTAACGACTGCGGAAGTGGAACTGAGTGGTGATGAAGTGACACAGAATGGAGCTTCGACAATTCGCTACACCCTCGGGCTTTATCGGCGATATCGCCTTTTGGTGTGTTTTTGCTCTGTGTTTTTGAAAAGTTTGTACCTTAACAGCTCGGTTTTGTTTCTTTTAAAATAAAAATTGGACAGCTGCCCTGTTCTGTTGGTCACTTCAGGCACCAAAAAGTCACAACCAGTTCAACTGAATTAAACAGGATAACGAAAACATCCAAATTCAAAATTTGATCTTATATCATGGAAGCCGAATCTATTCAACCTTCAACCCCTCCCCCCCCCCGGTGAAAACTCCCCAAAAAACCATTCCATCACAGGCCGGCTGCATCACGATCGACGACCGTCGCAAGGCGTCCACAGGCTGCACGGCCGAGTACGACACGGACGAGGGCGTCCCGCTGCGGAAGCACTGCGTGTGCGCCGGTCACATGTGCAACTATTACTACCAGCTGACGCGGGACGAGCCGCACTCGTTGTTGTCGGTCGTGTCGGCCGACGCTGTACCGAATCGTGAAACGCTACGACATGAGGAACGCCAGCATTGGATGAAGGACCGCACACGGGACAAGAAGTCGCGAGTCGTCCATCAGCAGAGCACGGAGTCGACGACGACCGCCCGCGTGGAGACGCATGTCGTGCCGCCGTTGTTCGTGCCGCCGCCGACCAGGACGCCGTTGTTCGTGTCGCCGTCGACCAGAACGCCAATGTACGTGCGGCCGTCGACCGGGACGCCGTTGTTCGTGCCGCCCTCGGCGAGAACACCGATCGCTCATGTCGGCTCTGATGGACAACCATTTGAGATCGAGGAAGAGCGCCCGGTCAGCGACGACTACGGATGGTTGGGGACGACTTTCGTTGATGAGGACAAGTCGACCACACAACGACAGCCGATTGTTGAGCGGTCAAGGTGGGCTGGTAATGACGGCTTTAATTCTTACATCTGTTAGATAATGATTGGCTGTACAGTGACCAATAAGAGCTTGTGAAACTGAGTAACCACTATTTTGCGTCGACCCTGTTTGAGCAAATCGGACAGACGCACGGAGTTTCGGGTATTGTGTTTTTAACGGAGACGGACAAACAGAACAGAAAACGATATGTTGTCAAGGAGAATGCCTTCGAATTCTGTCTTTGTAGTCGATAAGAAAGATTTCAACAAAAATTGTCCATCAAGCCGCATATTCTCCCACACTCAGATAGCACCTACCGATTGCAGGACAACGGCGGCCGCCGATTCCACCACAACAACCGAGGTACACGTTCATTCCGAGCTGTACTTACAGTCGGAGCCGTCAAACGTCGAGCAACAAGTGGACCGAGACATGGAGTCGTTCATCGATCGAGTCGACATTGAGATCGACACGTACGACGAACCATACGAGCGGCAGATACCGCCGTTTGTGGTCAGCGCCACCACTAGGACACGTTTTCCGATCGCAACTCAGAGGATTTCTCATTTCTCAACTTTCCTTGCGGGTATTTCGCTTTGTTTATCGTCTGTTTCCACGTTTTCACTGTTCTGTCTCGTGGCACCTATGGTGCTACTGTGCGGTTGGTTGACGGATTTGTTATGATGTAGCGATCTGTAGGTTTTTGAGCGTTTGTTCATATTTTTTGTTTTTATTTAATTCAATTGTGCGGGTTTCTTTTCTGTTTTACTTTATAGAGGTTTATTTAGCATCCATTAGCGCTGAACATAAAGTGGT